>OZ002743.1:161638826-161711224 GCA_963924295.1 Dioctria rufipes
GTCGATTCATCAATATTGAATTAACTTGAAGTATTCTTCCTCACTTTAGTTTTCCTTAAGCTTATAGTGGAGGCTTAATTTTGATCTCCTTTCTTATCAATTTTTCCCTGTTATCTTGATATGTATTAAAGAATATAGGTTAGGTATATCTAGTTGGTTGCTTGTATGATAGTAATATTTCGAAATTTCAATGGGCCAGTCCAGACGAGTATTCTTGATGCGGTATGCATATCGGTTTAACAAGAGAGTAGGGCGCCTCCGGACGGGGATTCTTGCTGTAGGCTTTCAACTCATATAAGCACAGGGGACTCAATTTGTACGTACATTATTTCATTTCGAGTTGAGAGCTAGGATGTGGATGTGAATTTTCGGACCCCTCTAAACAAGAAATATTTTGTTGAGGTTGTATTAGTGCGGCATAACAAGTGTATACTGTTTTGATTTTTGATATCAATAGTATATCATTTAATTTTGTTTATCTTAAAATGTATTTCTTATCTTGAAATCTACTTCTGCAACTCTTGTGCATACCTGTGAAAGCAAAAAAAAGCCTTCCTTCTTTCTTATTAGAAATAAAGATCCCGGTAGGCTTTTGTTATGACTTTAGGCTCTAAGCTATCGCTGCAAATTCTTATATAAGTAAATAAATAAATTAATAGACATGACTTCTTGCCACTTTAAATTCACGAAACAACCTCTTGCCTGTTCGTAACATCTTCACCATCCGTATAAACCAAAATATGCAATACAATTAAATAACTGACGGCACCTTAAACTTGGCTGGATTTATAATTAGAATTGGTATTGTTCATAAAGCATAGGTGTCCTCACCGTCCTGCCGATGGATCGCTAGGTGCTGGTGGAACTGGGCTGCCAGCCTGCATATTGATCTCTATGGTCGACTGATCTATCGGGCTACCATGCTGAATGTTAAGATGTGATGACTATGCCAGTATTCATGCGGTTGTAGCGAGCCATCAACAATTCTAATATCCAGAACCGCACTGGGTAGTCGATCGGGTGCTAGCCCGACGGGCCGGTGGTCGTAGGGCCGATAGTCTCCGGGTTAATCGCAACCACACGTATTTACCATGTACTCGGGTTGAACGTTGCGGCTGCGGTGGGAGGAGAGTATTGAGTTAAAAATACTCAGAAATGCCCACAACTTACGAGTATAAACAGTTACAAGCCGGGGAGCCAAGGTAGCTTTTTAATGGTAAATTTGGCATTCTTGTGGCTTCAAAAGCATTCACTTTTTTATAAAACTAATGCCAATTTCTATGCATCATATCATTGTTATTTCAAAAAACGCATTGAAAAATGTTTGTTTATTTTTACAAATGGGCTTTCAAAGCTTTGTTATTCCTATGTGGCCTTTTAAAACAAATTAGAAATTGAAAATTATTACATTCAGTCTTTCTTTTATAACAAATTCCCAGTGTTACTAATAGAATACGGTAATACTGTTAATACCGGTCTCAAAAGTAAAATTTGGACTGCCAGAAATCGAAATATTTTTGACTTGTTCATTAAAATTGGCACCATGCATCGTCCGTTAGTACGATGAAAGTTACTCCAGAGTAAAATGAAAGTATCCAAGTATTCGAATAAGCCTGAATTTCTCCACATTTAGTGAAGCAGTGGCATTGTTTTTGTTACTATAGTAGGACATATTATGCTTTTTTCTGCATTTTTTTTTAGCATATCCAGTGAAAATGCCTTAAAAGTTTCATTCCCAAAAACTAATTCGAATGATTGAATTTCTAAGCAGTTACAAGAAATTTGCAAAAACAAAGTAGTTGACAACGGGCTAAGAGGTCACTACTTTCCTCAGTTCCTTCACACAGAAACCATAACGTTTCTTGCACCAAACGTATAAATTTGCGCCTCTGATCTGTAAAATTATCAACATAACATATTTAACTCTAGCTATACTGAGGCGATATATCAGCTGATTTGACCAAAAATTCATCATGATGCTAGAAAATCCATACAAAAGAATAGTAAATAATATTCATTGCACACAAAATTATTCGTTGATATTCATTTTTGCAAGTACGTACATTTAAAAATATTTATTAGTTCGATAGAAATATTTCCAAGATTTTCTAGATGGATTTTTGTAGCTTTTTTCGTCGCGAACTATTTTATAATGTTTTGCAATTCGGAGGTAATTTTTTATTAACTTTATAAACAATTTTCTGAAACTTCATTAACATGAAGGTCATTGGCAATGTCAGAAAAACTGGATTCTTGGATTCCTCTTCATGAAATGGCTGAAGCTAATCTAAAAACGGCTTTTCTCAGACTCTCGGCATCCATTTTGCTAAGAAGATCATCACTGGAAAGGAATCCAAAATCTTCGGAAACTTATTCAATTAGAATAAAAGTAGATCAGTCGTTTCAAGAATTGGTGTACGAAGCTTTTGTTTTGCTGACATATTGGGTCGTCATCTTGTGACTCAAAACGTTCGAGTTGCTTCTTTTTTATCTTCAGCAAATTTTGCAGGCCTGTCAAATATCAAAATAAAATTTCTCACAAATCAGAGTCACGGACCAACCAGAGCCTTGTCAAGTGGATAAATTCAACTGGAGAACAAAACATTTATTTGAATAAACAGTCATAACACAATAATAATTTATGAAATGCACATGTTGTTAATATTTTTTTTTCACCCATAGTAAATTTTTTTTTTTAACTGCGCCCCTAAGCTTCAACGCCTGCTTGAATGCCTGAAGCTACCGATGCATTTGCCTCAATCTTGTTAAGACTGGGCTTCACGAGTAAATTTGTTGATCTCTCGGATACCGTTTTTATAGCGAAACCGTTTTAAGGATGAAAGGACCAATCACTCTTACTCATATTTTATGCAAACATGTTTTCTGTATTTACATATATAAATTTCTTGCTCCTCTTTATTAAGTTTTGCAAATTCTAGAAAAAAATCAATTTTATCTATAATTTATTATTAGTGGTCCTGTATTTAGCATGAAACCTAGCACTTATTGTTATTCATTTGTGAGAAGACTTCTTCGATTTGCAAATATTTTTACTTTGTTTTGTTTAGTGGAAAAGGCTCCATTTGAGTCAAATTTATACCGAGCATAAAAATGAGTTGCGAATAGAAAACGCTGTCTTGTTCTTCTTGTGCTACATTCAATAATTTGGGTTGTTTGCCTCTTATAAAATAATCATTTTTAAAAACCCAAAGGGATTGGTTTATCATCATCTTCCTGGACCGGTTTCAAGACCCAGTCCGGCCCTGCTGATATCCCTGATAGACTCCGAGTAATGTGCCCATGAATTATTAGTAATTTTGATTGCACCTGAAAAAACGTAAATTCAAGTCAAGTTTCGAAAACCCATTTTTCTCCGAAACTAGGCCACCTATCCGAGATCTGTGTTTTGCATCTGGATGCCTATATTCAGGCAGTTGTAAAGAGCCAGATATCCAGATATCTCCGTTAGTTTTCGAGTAAGGGGACCTTGAATTATTAGTAATATTGATTACACCGTAAAAATACGTAAAATCGCTAATATCTCAAAAACCATAGCCCGTGGAGCATTTTTGAAGAGTTGGCTTAAAAGTGGCGTGTAAATAAAACAAATAGAGAAAGCGCAGAGTGCTATATATTTTGCTTACAATGGTCTTAACATGTCAGATTTTTATTAAAACTAACTCCAAAAATTATTAACAAAATCACGGTAATCAATGGAGATATTCGTCGATCATAATTTGAGGAAAATTTGAGATGTTCAAGAAAAATATATTGTAATGTACCTTTCCTTTTTTTTTTTTAACCGCCACTATGTGACAATATCTTGTGTGTGCTAACGGAACTGAGTTTAAAACTCAGTCACTGATTAATATCATTATCATTTAATTCAACAATATGCTTCAAACGCCTTCAGTACTAACATACTTAGCTTTACAACTTATTAACTATAATTATCTATATTCAATTAATTAATAACTATCTAACCTCACTAAATTTTCATCCCAGTGTGGTGGCGTGGTTGCGCTGCAAACCGCTATCTGGCTTCGCATCTGTCTCATCCGCGTATTATATCTTGCTCGCATGCAATCAGGATTACCGTTGGTTTTCTCTCGTTTCCTTGTTTCTTCTTTGACCATGTCGTTACAGCTTCTTCCTTTAATCCCCATTTTTTGTTATACTAATCCGCAGAACTCAAGGGACTTCTCAAAATCACTTAGCCGTCCTTATCTTGGTGCGCTTCTATTGAAAATAAAATAAAAATATATTATGGGCTAATACTTCCTACCACTCATCCTCCTTCCTTTACCTAGCTTTTCTTCGGCAGCTCTCTTGGGTGAGACTCGTTCATGTCTCGGTTTTTTAGAAAGTCTGCGGTATGATACTACAGACACTATAGAAAGGTGGATTGAAAGACGAAATTAAACTTCTTCTGCGTTTTGTTCATTATATCTCCAGTCCAAGAATTTTTTAAACGTATTCCTAAACTTTGTGTTGGTGCCCTTCTGTTGGAATTTAAAACAATATTACCGTATCGATACAACAGTATCTTTCTTCTGCCCGTACGGATTACCTGTTTTTTTTTTTTTTTTTTTGCAACTTGCTTAATCTTGCAAGGACTTCACCATCAGCAATCTCTTCTTTCTTGCCTTCACCTTTATTTATTTATACCTTTATTTTATTTTATTTATTTTTTTTTTTTACTTATTAACTCGTCCTCCTCATTCTTTGAATCACACCACGTAGTTGGTTGCAAAAGTGCTAGTTTTCTTCTCTCTCACCTTAAGATTACTCTTAAGTACTGTATTAATATTTTACGCATTCTTGATTACTACTAAACTACAAATAACAATTCTTATTTTCTAACTCCTCACTCTTGTGCGGCAACCATAACTAACTTCAGTTCAGTCCGCATTTCTGCCACCTTGGAGAAACTTAAATCTGTTCCATTTCCGCCCACTACTGCTTAACTTGACAAATCGTGATGACGTTTCCTGATATTTGCGCTTGTCACACCGCCACGGATAATTTTTCATTAGGTGTGTCATGCTAATATTATTAAACATCAAGGAAATCTGTCCTACCAATTTTAAATGATAGTTCGTAAAAGTTCACTGCTGTTATGCCAACTTAATTTAATTAATACAATGGATCTACATTTTAACGCTTAAATTGGAGTTTAAAATTGACGGAAAAATTTGTTGTCGTTCATGAGCACCTTGACTCTCAAATTAAATTTCATTCTGCATGACCGTTGTTTGGAAATAAGACGTAATAACGCATCTACACAAATTCCCCTCTATGAGCAGTTTCAATGGTAACCATTAACTCAATTATCACGTCAAGACAGATTTACTCAGTTTTGTGTTAATTGTTTTTTTTTTTTTGTTGTTCGCACTAAAATTTAGCAATGTGATCAAAGCTTGGTTTATTCCGTTGATTTCACATATTTGTTAATTATTAATAACTCTCTTGCTCTTTTGTCACTGATCATCGTCTGTGCCTATGTGAACATAATAACGTCATGAGGTTATATTTCTCTGGCTGTTGCATTTTTCCTTTATGTGCCGTGATTGTCAACAATCCTAGCCTGGACATTTCATTACTATTCTTTCCAGGAACTTATTGCGTTCAAAGCTTTCTCAAGACTATCTTTACTAGCTATTGTGGAGCTCGTTATATTATTACAATGAAATTGCTTTTGACTGGATTAATATTAATTTACTCCTGCAGGACTATGCACAATCTGTTGAAAGGTCCACAATAAGTTCTATCGGCACGGAATTACAAAACATTTATCATCGACAAAGATTCGGCACAAATCATTGATGAAAATCAAGAAAAGTAATGGACCCAAGATTGAACTCCGTGTGAGGCCACTACTGATATAAAAAAACCTGGAAGACAAATCATTGCATATCTTCATTTCCATTAAATCGGAAAGATAAAATGCAACAAATTTTTACACTGAACTAGAAGATCCAAACTCATTTTCCAGGTTACTTGTTAACAAAATATTATCAACCTTGGCGAAACCTTTTGAGAAGTCCAACAGTACTATAGCATGCCACCTCTGAAACCATCAATTGCCATGCAAATGTCTTCGGTACTTTTTAGTATAGAGCAGTACTACAACTATGTCCCGATCTAAAATCGTACTGAGTCTATTGTCGTCGCCTAGAAATGAACAAATCAAATTGGAATAGGCTGAATGAACTTTTGCTGTAGATTCGTATGTATTGTGAAGAATTTTTATACCCTAGATGAAATCTGTAGGGTATACTAACTTTGTCATTCCGTTTGTAACGCACAAAATTAATGATGGTAGAGCAAAATAAATTCGACGCGCAAGCATATTATTAAAATTTATTTCGTTTTTTGCATGTCCGTCTGTCCGTCCGTCTGTCTATATGTCTGTCTCTCCGTCTGTCCGTTAGTCTGTCTGTGCGTACGATATTCGAAAACGCGTACACTTATAGAGCTGGAATGCTGTGCACGTACTTTAAAACAAAAAGGTAAACTGAGTTCAAAAATGAGACAAATCGCGCAACTACTTCGTGGGGTTACCATACAAAAATTTCGTTTTCCTGTATATATTTGGACACTGCCTGCTTGAGAACGCATTGACATAGAGAGCTGAAATTTGGTACATGGTGTTTTTATAGTAATAGCGAATAAAATTCCGAAAATGGGCTAAAACGGGCCACCCCCTCTTGGTGTTGCCATATAAAAATTTGGGGTTTTTACATATACTGTGAAAGCAATCAGTCCTAGACGTTTTTGTTGTCCAAAATCTTCTTCATAATACGAAATTGTATAAAATTTATTATAATCCTTTTTGCTGTCCGACGAACCGTTCTAGAAGTATATGCGAAAAAGTATTTCTAAAATCAATCTTACATAGATCGGTGACCTTACGAAATTTCATACGGGCATTCATAGAGTATCATAAGAATTGATCTTAGACCAATTCTAGCTTTTTTATTTGCTTTTTGAATGTTTAATTCTGGCAACAAACAAATCATAAATCATTTTGCTAATTAAATCGAAACATCCCCACGCGATTCTTAATTAAATAAAAATCCTACAATGAAATAAAAAAAAATAAAAAATATTGTCCCAATACCAATGCTCAGTAAACCTATCCCGCATTCACCACCGACAACACAATTATACTTTCTGGCTTTTCTAATATTTCGAATTTTTATGTCTTTGTTCAAATTTGACAATATCTCGAATTTGTGCAGGAACAAATCGTTGAAGCGATACTTCCTGCCACCAGTGAACTTTCGAGTGGTTCCTCTATTATTCCACTGAAATAACTTCTTTGTTAGGAAAAGAAGTTATTATGCCTGGAAGAGGGAGACCTATTGATCAAATTTATGCAGCAAAGGTTTATAGAATTTAAATTTTTTTGAATGAAGAACGATGGAATTTAAATTGCTTTTCAATTTTCTTTTGTTTGTCTTTAAAACGTTTCTCAGTTATTTTATGCCTTTTTGGTTTAATGGATTTATTTTTGTTTTTTTTTTCAAATTTTCTTCAAGGTCTTTTCATAACCTTGGTAAAATAAAGTTTGTAAACTTTGATATATATTTGCAATTGTAATTTTAATGAAATTATATCATTTCGATTTAGTTTTCTGTTACGGGATGATGAGGTTGAACGACGAATTCTTTAAAACTGAGAGTATTAAGATGGTGGCGTAATGTTGAGACGATATGACACTTCATTGCAGCGACTCAGCGAAATGAGGTCATCTGATGTAGGTACATTATTAGAAGTGTAAGGTATCATACTATAACCATAACCTTCGAATACCAATGAGCCACATAGTGTAATGCGAACACATAGAATGGACATCATTAACAACAACAACGGAGAAAAATTATTCCAGATTACAAAGTGGTAATTATGGAAATCTTTTTATCCACAAGCTTATTGACAGGCTTCAGATGGCCGCTAGAAAAACCAAACCTATCATATTTGTATTAGTCTATATTTGTTTAAAGTAACAGACATGAAACAAGTGTACAGGAATGCACGGAACACCTGCAAGTCCACTATTCAGAGAGAAAAATTTTTTTCTGACCAGAGGATTAGGCAAACAATTTTGGCAAGCAAAGGTTTCTGGTCTCACCTAAAAACCATCAGGAACAACTCCACCAGTTTCTTTATAACTTCACAACTTTAATATGGTGAAGTGGTTGTTGACCTCCTGGATAAGGCTAAAGTAGTCAAAACTAGATTCGCTTCAAATTCTTGTCTTCCACTCATTTGCACAGATACATGTTTTCTATCTCCTGGTGTGGATGTGTACAAGGGCCAATACACATCTGTAAGACAGATGTGTTTAAGGGCCTTAAAGGGATCGACATCTCCAATGCCGCAGGACCTGATAGTTTTTCGCCCCCTATTTATTAAAAGCTACGCTTCATCCTTGGCTAAACCCCCATGCAAACTATTTTACTTGTCTTATTTGACAGGAATCTTTCTAATTGCTTGGAACCTTTCCATATTCAGTCTATTCCCAAAATAGTTGAGGGTAGCGATCCTTCAAATTATCAACCAATTGCAATCACTTCGATCCTTTTGAAGGTTTTTGAATCTATCATTAACTCCGAATTAAATTAAATATCTAGAAAGGAATCAACTCATCAACGATTGTCAATATGGCTTCCAGACTGGAAGAGTTGTTGGCTTTTCTTACGGAACGTTGGAACCGTCGTCTCCATGATTTTCACGAGTCCAAAATCGTTGCCATGAATATTTCAAAGGCCTTTGATAATTGGTTATTCCCCTCATCCATTATTATGGACTGAAAGTTTTCAATCTGGTCGCTTAATTTGTGTTGTATTAGCTGGCGTCACGCCTGCATCTCACCCTATAAATGCCGGTGTTCTCCAGGGCTCTGTTATCTCTTCGTTATCTTCCTAGTTCTTACTAATAATCTGCTTTAACTTACTTTCAGTCCTATCTATATAGCTTCGCTGATGACAGTACCCTTGATTTTGCTTACTCCTTTGGCACTCATGCGGAGTCCAGAGGCAATGCTGCATGTGCTAAAGGAGATTGCATGATTATATCATTGAATAAAGATCTTGATAATATCCTCACTTGGAGCAAAGCGAAGCGCTTCAAATTTAATGCATCTAATCTACTAATACCCGTATATGTAGGGCTTGACTAGATATGGAAGTGCCTCAAGTTCCAGATGGCCAAGCGAAACCGATGTATGTAATACATAATGTAGGGGAGTATAGAGCTTTAAGAAAAGGAGTGGGCAAAATGCGTGCTCATCGGTTAGAGATAATGTAGTCCTTTTACTTGTTTTAATGTTAGACGGGTGGCATTGCATATGGTCGCACCTGTGGGCTTGATAAGGAACATAACAAATTATTTTTAAATTTAACTACTCCTCGTAAATGTTTATAATTTTTAAATTTCAAAAACAATTTATGAAAAAACAAAACAATGCAATAATCTGAGAACTTCCAAAGACTACACGTCATACGTCAAGTAAAATTCGAAATTGTGATAATTTAAGATGTGAGAACGACAGCTTAAACAATTCATTTGAAATTTATTTCAACACACAAACAATTGGTTTAAGATTAATGTTTCATTTCATCTCATAACAATAAGAAGTAAAAACCGAAGTGACTCCTTCTAGTAATCCTCTGTATGAGCTTTACTTATAAACATAACCTGCAACTGCAACTAGTCTTAAATATTTATTTCAGTCACAAAGGATTATCATTTATCATGAAGCTGAAGTTCACTTCAAGGACAGAAGATACCACAAAAGTACTTACCTACCATAGACATTATGTAGGTACATTTATATATTTCTTATTCAGATATACACTGATAAGTATCTACCGAGAGTATAGTGGGAAATATTTATTGAGATTGGCATTTTGGTCATCAGTCATTCTGGTGAAATTACACCTAACTTTAATTTCAAGCTCTACTAGCCTACTTGGAAAAGCGCATAGTTATAAAACTTTAGCGCTGTCATATAATTCTTTGCTACACCATTTCCAACAATATCACGGTAAAGGATAAATGGATGAAGAATTTCACGCAAGCATTATGATGATTGGAACACAAGTCATGTCCTTCACCTGATATACATTTAGGTATGTACTCGTATATGGAGGATCTTGAAGGAAAAGGATATGTATTGATTGTAAATTTTACATCATGTTTCATATTGTTTGTGTGTGTCCTTAAGGAGAAATAATAATTCAAAGGTCAATTTCAAACTAAATAGTGATTGTAGAATAGAATGTAATCACTTTAGTGCGTGCAGCATTTTTGTTTTGTTAATATTATACGTATCCAAATTCTTGGTCCTTCAGTTCATATAATAAAATAGCTTTGAGCGAAGAATTTCTGTAGGAAAGCTTAAATGTGCTGCTCTTCATAGTATTCAGGATGAAAATAACTTGAATAACTTTATATCCGATTTCGCTACTATCAACGATTACTAACATATTTGAAAAATCTGTTAGGAATAGCCTCGTTGTATTACTTTCAAAGTAATCAAACTTTGTCGTGCACATGCACTATTTAATTTTTGAGAAAACACACGTCTCCATGATCGCATAATATGTTAGGAAGGCAATTTTCTTGTAAGAATAATTGCGCTGACTGGTACAAATCGGTGCGTTTCTCAAACATTTTAATGATTCTCAGTTTTCCTTTTTTAAATAAAGCTTGTAGCACACCACCGATTCCCACGCTTCTATACGCCTACAGTCAGAATGTAGCACACCACCTATTCCCACGCTTCTATACGTCTACAGTCAGAATGTAGCACACCACCGATTCTAACGTATAAAGGATTCCCATGCTTTATATGCCAATAGTCATACTCTCATATAGCACGCCACCATTTTAACGGATAAGGGTGTCTCACGCTTCTGTGCGCCAACGTCATACTCGCTCGCCATTCGGGAGCGCTTCCATCTTTACATGCCTATCAGAAAATTCATAGTGCACCTGCAACTTTCGTAAGAGTTGTAACGGTTTTATACTCAACAATTCCCAGGCTTTGCGAGGACATCGGTGGACTTTTCTATCCTAAAAATATTGTATAGTTTTAAGAAACTATTGTCATTCTGTGTCTGATTCTGAATAAGAGAAGTACACAGTTTTCGTATAATAGGGAAATAAATTGTTTTAACTTTTTACGTTTTGACTTTATTCCTACAAGCTGAATAATGTGAAGACATGTAAAAATAAAATATGTTCTTTACAACGAGGATATTTATTGGAGCTCTTTGACGAATACCTTCGTGTCTCTACATTTCCTTTGTCAATTTTTTTAATAAAATTTCTTATTAAAATGACCAGCAGAATAATTCTTCTCCAACGATAATAGCAGTTATTTGCTCCGATTTTTCAATGGCTGTTTCTATGATAAGGACGTTAGCATCAGTTTTGTAGCAATGTTAACAGTTTTTAGATTTGCACCCTGAGGAATGGGAGGGAACTTTACAAAATGAGCTTATATAGCCGATAACTACTCATCAACTCCAAATGATTCCGATGGATACAGCGATCATGAAGTTATGAAGTCGTCGAGCTTGGCGAAACAACTGTAATGGATATCAAGGACGATGATAATGATATCGACATTGGTAGTGGCAACCTCATGACGAAGACGACGACGAATAAGGATAATTTTAAATACGCTATTTTGTATTTGGTCTTAATAATAACTAAATAAGAAATAAAATACTTGGCCCAGCGTTAACATAGCGTTATACTCTATACACGTCTATATACGGATGCACACTTGCTCCCTCCACGCTGTACCTCGAAAACGGTTGTAGATAAAAAAAATCTACAAGTTTCATATGACCTAGCATGACGTATTTTGCATAGAAAACTAGATAATCGAAAAAATCCAATTTTTGCGATCTTTGACTTTAAATATGTGGTGATGCAGTCACGAGATTATATCAGGCTCTTTTCCCTGTATTTAGAATGCCCAAACAAAGGTTAATACCAATTCACAGCTTGTTCGCTTCCATTTCGAGGTTGGATGCTTATTTTACTGAGGTAATAGGCCTACTAAGATATACAATGCGTATCTTCGGCGCACACATATACTTTAGTATCTTCTCTCACTTGTGGGAGGTAACTAATAAACAGACTTAAAAGTAAAGGGCCCAGTATTGATGATTGAGGCACACCACAGAGAATGGGTAATGAACCAGGGAAAGCTTGATCTATCTTAACTCGCTGTTGACTATCAGACAAATACTCTAAACAACGACGTGACGGAAGAACTGAAACCAAAGCTGATGGAGACGTTCTGTAGAAATAGACTATGATCAGTACTGTCGAAGGTCTTTGAGAAATAAGAAATAAGAACTAAGGTGCTAAATTAATAATTGTTCAACGAGGAGGCTTTTAATATTGCTGTTGTTAGAAATAGACTGGATAAAGGATTACAAGGATTTTCAAATGAAACACTCAGAGTTTTTGAATTGCACAAATTAAATTTATTGCTCGAAGCCGAGTTCTTTACATGGAGAAATATCACTGCTAACTGAACAGATCAGAAGAAATATTTTGCACAAGTGTTAATGAATTTTAGATAAGAGAACAATAGATTGGAATGTAACTGAATTTACAAATGATTCAATAGAGCCAGACTAGTTTTGAACAATTTATACGTAATTACTTATGTACATATATACAATGAATTTTAGAATTTATGCCGATGAGTTTGATGATGATGATTTAGGACCGCTCTCAGATTAGACATTCCGCCCGCCTCGTTGCAAACGAAAGTAGATAGCAAGACAGGAGTAGGGTCCGCCCGCCATGAGGTCTTCATATTTAGGTCAAGAATTGATGAGTGTCTTTTCTAGAAGTAAAAATAGATATGAGACTAAGATTGTGGAAGAATGCATAGTTTATTGATGTGCCGCTTAATTTGACCATTTTTATGTTTCAGCATGACGACTCGAGTGATATTGTCTGTTCCGGGATAGATTTCTATTACCCTTGCTAGCATCCATTTGCAAGGTGGTAAGTGGTCATCCTTGATTAGAACAAGATCATTAAGTTTTATAGTTGGCTGTCTTTCACTCCATTTTCGCCTTTGTTGAAGATGATGGAGGTATTCTTTGTGCCACCGCTCCCAAAAGTGCTGCAGCATAGCTTGCACTAGTTTCCAACGAGAAAGACTAGTTAGTGAAGAGTCAAGAATGGATGGTCCTGGTACTGTCAATGGCGCACCACCCATTAAGAAATGTCCTGGTGTAAGCACAGCCAGATCCTCAGGATCATCAGTGAGAGGACATAACGGTCTTGAGTTGAGGCAAGCCTCAACTTGAGCTAGAAGAGTTGTCATTTCTTCAATAGTTAAAATGGTAGATCCTATGATGCGACGAAGGTGGTGCTTCATTGATTTAACCCCCGCCTCCCAAAGTCCACCAACATGAGGAGAGGATGGTGGTATGAAGTGCCAAGTTGTATGGTCTTGAAGTAGAGCATCACGAATAGGTTGTTCAAAAAATTGTAGGGCTTCTTGAAACTCCTTAGTAAGTGAAGTCGCAGCACCAACAAAGTTTGTTCCGTTGTCACTGTAAATGTGACTGCATCGACCTCGACGTGCCATGAAACGACGTAATGCAGCAATAAATGCTTCCGAAGTGAGTTGTGTTACTAACTCAATGTGGATTGCCCTAGTTGAAAAGCATATAAATACAGCTATGTAAGCTTTAAAGGACTTGACCCCTCTAGATTTCAAGGGTGTAACGCTGAATGGTCCTGCATAATCAACTCCGGTGTTATCAAAAGGTTTTGAAGGAGTGATTCTAGATGCTGGAAGATCACCCATGATTTGATTATGGTTGTGTGATCGATAGCGAATGCATCTTACGCATTGATGAATGTAGGAACGTACCTTGTTCCTGGCGTTGATAATCCAGTACTTTGTTCTTATATACTGCAACGTTAGTTGAGCTCCACCATGCAAGGTTTTCCTATGCGCCTCTTGAATTAGAAGTGTCGTGAAATAAGTATCTGAAGGAAGTATAATAGGATGAGCCTCAGAGTATGAGATAAATGCATGTTGTAGTCGTCCTCCAACACGTAATACTTGGTTAACATCAAGCATAGGGTTAAGCGACAAAAGTTTGCTTTTACGTGATACAGGAAGCCCTGCAGTTATCTTTCGAATTTCGTCTGAGAAAGCTAGATTTTGGATGTGTTTAATCCAAAAGGTTAGTGCTTTGTCACAGTCGGTCGGTGAAAGAGCAGAAATGGTTGGCCTAAGACTTAATTTGCAATTGTGGACAAATATTAAACACCATGCTGTAACGTTCAGTAATTTTTGTAAGGATGAATATTTTGTCAGAAGATCCCATGGTTGTGCTATTTGAGTAGCATTACTTAATACCTTTTCGTTTCTTTCTGGCACCTCATCAGAAGTTGTCTTTGCTGTTTCTGTGGGCCATTTTGTAGAGTGCAAAGCAAGCCAGTTAGGTCCATTCCACCATAAAGAAAATGTTTTTAGTTCCTGTGGCCTTAAACCTCGCGTAGCACAGTCAGCCGGATTGTCGTGTGTACAAATGAAACGCCAATTAGCTTCTGGTAATATCGTTTGAATCTCAGAAACTCGATTTGCTATGAAAGTTTTCCATTGAGCTGGATGTCCCTTTAACCATGCCAAAACAATAGTAGAATCTGTCCATAAATAAACTGGAACAGAATCAAGTTTCATTGAGTCTAATACTGATTTCAACAATCTTGCGAGCAATGCAGCTCCACAAAGCTCTAATCGGGGGAGTGAGATTGTTTTTAATGGTGCTACTTTTGTTTTGCAGGCAATCAGGCTTATCTGGGCGCAATCTATGTTGTGTAGAATTCGAAGATATATAACAGCTGAATAAGCTAGGGTGGACGCGTCACTAAACCCATGAATCTCAATAGGAGTTTCTTTGTTGGGAGTCCCAAGCCAGCGGTTAATGCGAATGCCCTCTAAGTCTTTGAGATCAGTTTTGTACTTTGTCCATTCTGAGTAGAGATCTGCAGGTAAATCATCATCCCAATCGAGTTTCGCTAGCCAAAGCTTCTGTAGGAATATTTTGCCAACTACGACTACTGGAGCTAGCCAGCCCAAAGGATCGAATAGTTTGCTAATGTCCGATAAGATAGCTCTCTTTGAACAAGTGTTCTGGCGAGTGTTAAGTTGAACCGTAAAGCGAAAAACATCTGTACTCGGTTGCCAATAAATGCCTAAAGCTTTAACTTCAGTATCATAGAAAACTCGCAGACAAGTAGAAAGCTCCCTCTCTTCCTCAGGAATCGACATAAGAAGCTCTTCGTGATTTGAACACCATTTGCGAAGGTTGAATCCCCCAGACTGTAAAAGTCTGTTAAGTTCGATCCTAGCTTGTTTAGCTGCACAGATGTCGTAGGCTCCAAATAAAACATCATCTACATAAAAATGATTTAGAAGAATATCTGATCCAAGTGGATTATTCTTTTGTTGATCATATGCTAACTGGTTTAATGTACGACAGGCTAGAAATGGAGCTGAAGATGTTCCATAGGTGACTGTTACTAGCTTATAATCTTTAATCGTTGAACAGTCACTTGATCGCCAAACAATGCGTTGAAAATTTGTGTCGGCGTCATCAATAAGTACCTGCCGATACATTTTTTCGATATCTGCCGTATAAACAAATGGATACATTCGCCATCTTAGAATGATAGTTGAAAGATCCTGTTGCACCTTTGGACCTATGTGTAAGCAATCGTTCAATGAAGTTCCTGTAGCTGATCGGTAGGAGCCATTGAAAACAACACGCAACTGTGTACTGGTACTACTAGGCTTGACCACTCCGTGATGAGGTAAGTAATAGTGTTGAGTATATGGTATACTCATCTCTTCATCAGCTACTGGTTTCATATGACCAAGTTTTAAGTATTCTTCCATGAATGTTGTGTACTGGATGCGAAGATCAGGGTTTTTTGAGAATTGTTTCTCCATACGTATCAGCGCAGCTACTGCTCCGTGACGTGTGGCACCAAGGTTTGGATGATTAGCTTTAAACGGTAAACGTACTATGTATCTGCCACTAGAGTTTCGTTTAACTGTTTGTTGAAAGGTGTTTTCACATTCAATTTCCTCTGGAGTCGAGATAGCCTTGGAAGGCAGTTCCTCTATCTCCCAGAATCGTCGTAAAATGGAGTTTACATCATCTCCAAGTCGTAGATGAAACGCAATAGAAGATACACAATGTTGAGTGTCTACGGAGTTACACGGTCCTGACAGGATCCAACCCAAATATGTACGCTGTGCAATGGGAGTACCTGGAAGACCACGACGTATACCATCTAAGATTAATTGTGCATATAAGTCGGCTCCTATTATCATGTCAATTGGCGAGGGTATAGCAAAATTAGGATCTGCAAGCTCTAGACCTTGTATGTGAGTCCAATGTTCAGCTTTCACTCTTGTAGTTGGAAGAAGTGAGCTCAAATTCGGAAGTACTAAAGCAGACGTATTGAACGATATTGTTTGATCTTTCAAAGGAAGAATGTCAAAATTTGCTTGTGAACTTGCTAGACCAGCCTCACAGCCTCCTATCCCCAATATAGGTATATTTACTCGTCGTCGTGTAAGCTGTAAAGACTGTGCTACTGAATTGGAGATGAATGTAGACTCTGATCCTTGATCCAATAAAGCCCGAATGGATTTAGTTACCCCGCTGTGAGATCGGACTAAGACTTTGGCAGTTGCTAAAAGAATCGAAACCTTGGGGAAAGTCGAATGAGTTGATGTGTGAGCAACAGTAGGTTTATCCTGATACATTTGCAATCTGTTGACTATGGGAGCAGTAGAAGGTTGAAATTCATTCTGCGGAGGATCATTGACTGTGTGACTATATACAGGAGCTGACTGATGTAGCATAGTATGATGAGCTTGTTTACAATGCTTACAGCGTGCTGAAATAGTGCAATGATAGACAGAATGGTCTGTACGTAAACAATTGAAGCAAAGATTCTTTTCTCGTACAAAAATTCGACGTTGTTCAACAGTTTTAGCACGAAATGTTGGACAGAAAATTAGCAAATGTTTTCCGCTGCACATCAGGCATCGCTTCGCTGGAGTTGTTGAAACATGAGCGCGAGAGGTATATGTAGGGCGTGAAAACGTGAATTTTGGTTTGTTTTCACTTGTATTCAGCTTTATTGCTTCTAAAGTACGAAGTCTATTTTCCAGAAATATCTTCATCGAATGAAAGTTAGGAATGTCTGCAGATAATGACTCTTCCCAATCTCGTCGTGTTTGTGAATCTAACTTTTGTGCAACTACGTAAACTAACCAGTCATCCCATTGGTCTATAGGTCGACGTAAGTTCTTTAACGCTCCTAAAGCTTGTGTCGTAGTATCTAACAAGCGTTTAATTTCAGAAGAAGATTCAGATGTCATAGTGCGTAAGCTCATGATGGTCGAAATATATGAATTTACTAAGATTCTTGAGTTCTCATAGCGAGTAGTTAAGATACACCAAGCGGAAGCGTAGTTTGCATCCGTAACCGTAATATGTTTTATTAGTTTCTGAGCTTCTCCAGACAGAGAGGATTTTAAATAATAAAACTTTTGAACATCTGGCATGCCTTTATTATTATGAATTAGTGAATTATACAAATCGCGAAAAGTAGGCCATTCTAAATAATCCCCATTAAATGCAGGAATAGATATTTTAGGAAGCTTTGGAATAGTATCCAAGTTCAAAGTTGACTGATCACGACTGCTATTAAGGGATGTCTCTGTGATTTCAAGTTTTAGCTTTCGCAAACGTCCACGTAATTCTCCTAATGCTTCAGTATAATCGTGTTCGATAGTTGCATAGGTGTCTTTCTTAAAATAATCGTTTTTTAAAAAGTCTAAATCTCCACCATCGTACAAAAGGTCATTATTTTTTACGAATAAATTCCAGTATGAATCAAGCAGTTGTATTCTAGCTTCTAAAAAGTCTATGCTTTGTTTGTCTAAACCGATGGTTTTATCGGTATTGTTAATAAATCTAGAAATTAAACCGCAATGCCGCTCTTGTTGGTTTAACAATTTATCCATTGTATAGATATATGTGTATGTGTATGAGCGTATAAATGAGAAAAATAAAGTACTCACCGGCTTTAAATAAAACGATATCTAGTATACTATATACAAACTTTTGTGCATGCAAATCGTTGACTGAAATACTTGCAGAGATGAGTGATGACCTGAATGACCTTTGATGATGATTAAATGTGTGTGTATCCAAAAATCCACTTATTCATATAATTAATTACCGATCACTGTTCACAAATCAGTTTGATTAGTCTGATTGTTAATTGAAAATTTCACAGTACGAATTAACTATGCCAAAAAAAATTCAAGATCGATAGAACACAAGATAGTGCAACTATGGTACGATATGTATATTACAAATTTTTACCACAGTTAGCAGAATTCACTTTCTTTTATTTTCACGGACACAGAATCCACTGATAAGAATTTGGGTACTGTTTTTTAATATGAAGCAAGTTTCGCGACAACTGCAATTTCATATACCGAAAGTCCGATAAAAGTTTTGAAACAAAAGACACGATTATTCCTTGAATCCTTGTCGCGAGTCCTTTATCCGACTCGAAGGACCATGTTAGAAATAGACTGGATAAAGGATTACAAGGATTTTCAAATGAAACACTCAGAGTTTTTGAATTGCACAAATTAAATTTATTGCTCGAAGCCGAGTTCTTTACATGGAGAAATATCACTGCTAACTGAACAGATCAGAAGAAATATTTTGCACAAGTGTTAATGAATTTTAGATAAGAGAACAATAGATTGGAATGTAACTGAATTTACAAATGATTCAATAGAGCCAGACTAGTTTTGAACAATTTATACGTAATTACTTATGTACATATATACAATGAATTTTAGAATTTTTGCCGATGAGTTTGATGATGATGATTTAGGACCGCTTCTCAGATTAGACAGCTGTTTTACAGCTAAAAAAAGAGAGGAAACCTGATTGCCAGCACGTATGTAATAGTTGCTTTCCGCATATTTAAGAATTTGTTTATAAATTAATTAGTTTCTCCACAACTTTTAATAAAAAGCACAAAATACTTATTGGTCGGGAATGAACTGGTAATTCTCATTGTTGTTTTCCAATCTTTAGGAAAAAAAGATAACATCAAACATGTATTTGCAGTATGAAACATAGCTTTATCGATTAGCGGTAGCAAGAACTTAATAAAGCGAGGTGGTGAGCGTTTCCTTCGGATTTATTAACGCAAATTACCAGGTAGCAGTCTTTATTGACTGTATGACCTGGTTGAAATCGGAGAAAATAGTGAGCAAAACCCTCACATTCGATAGAACTTGGCTGGCTTTTTTTCGTTCTAGGCTATTCAGGAAACATCCATTGGAACGACTGGGCAATAGTTTCGACGTCATATCCATTCACTTACATTTCATCACCAGTTATTGCCTGCTGGATTGTCATTGACTTTATTCAGCAATTCCTGAGAAATGTCCATTCGGTGGCATTAATTTTGCTCAAAAATGAACAATTCTGAAACAACTTTTGCTGCCATACGTCTCATACCTGAAACATCCGACAAAATTGAATTGCATGAAACATGAGCCAAATGATATGTCAACATAATCAGAAACCTCTCTGTTGGTGATTCCGCGATTCTGCATAACCATTTTCTTCGCTTTTTTAAATGTTGTCAGAACGTCTAGGTCGCTTGTCATCTTCAACTTCATCGCGACGCTCTTATAAATGCTTATTTTATTCATAAAAGATTAGGCGAAAGCAACATTTAATATACCCAATAGCGTCTTAAAGCAAAATTTGAATGCAAATTCCTGGTTCCATTTTTTTCACCGAGTAAACCAAACGCGTGTAACCTCTTCAGCAGTCAACAATAAGGTAAGCATCCCACATGGATATCAATATCAAGATACATCAGGCAAAAGTGTTACAACACAACCACAATATATTTTGGAAGTTTAGGCTTATTCAGTCCGCAAAACTAATAAATTCCATGCGTGTTTTGATCACATCTCGTTTTAAATAAATAATCATATTAATTAAAGTTATACTTATTTGAGAGGAGACATGTATGTTAAAGATATTTTATACCCTCCGTGAGACTCACTGATATTATTTTAGCGTCCCTCAGGATGCACTGCTTAGACCAATTCTATTTTTAAATATTAATCCACGATGCAAGCTTTCATAGATTTTGATAGCTCTGAAAACTCGACAAAATTATGTTTATAGTGTCTTAAAGTTTGTCTTTACGAACAGCGCTTCATATCCTCTTCATTCCTTGAATGTTAATACACAAAGGCAACAAACATTCCTTCTGGTTGAGCTAAAATGTAATAGTAGTTTAGCACAGAGCATACGAAATATACGATGTGGCAATAACTAGTCATATCGACTCGCTCGAGCACCACCGCAATGTTGGATGCCTTTCGCTCCTTTATCGCTACATTCATGGTCAAAGTTCCAATGAAATATCTAGATATATCCTTTGTAGAATAATTCCTGCACGTAATACTCGCGCTGCAAGCCGCGCACATCCTTTCCTGTGATGCTTTTATATCCCGAATTGTGCGAATGTGAAATAGTCTATCATCTTCTGTCTTTCCTCCGGCTTACAATCTGTAAATGTTTAAGAGTAACGTATATCGGCACCTCCACCAATCTTCTTATGTTCCCTAATTCCTTCCTGTCATGCTGTGCTTTTAGACATAGGATACCCCCTAAGCTTGTCTTAATAATAAAAAAATACTGGGTGATTTCTAATTGCTGGTCATAAATCAAACAGATGATAGATTAAAGTGTAGGAAACAAAACAGAAATGTATAGGAGGAAGAAAGCTGGCTCTTAACTTTGCTCCAGGTACGGGGTGATTCGCTTATTTTTTTACGGGTCCCCCAGAATCGGTGATGATTCGATCTGAACTTAAAAAAAAAAACGATATGGAAAATTTAAAGGTTTACTAACACCCTAGTGAAGTTAGATAGGATGGATAGTTTTCACTGGACCTAGAAACTAATATATAACCGGTTAAGATCATCGTGGCAATAGACAACCTAAGAGTGTACCGACACATAGGCCAATTTGAAGTTATGTCTCGATGCCGCCTACATATAATCCTGCTGCTCTTGATCTCCAGACTGGATATAGTCTCCATAGCTGTTAGCTACACATTTAAAAGTACAGTAAAATAGAATAAGAATAAATTTAAAATTAAGTTATACGAAGTAATTCACAAGTCGTTGGAATACAATTGAATATGAATATTTCAGATATTATCAAGATGATTTCAAGCAAACAAGGTCGCGCATGGAATCTAAAGCAAGAAAGTAGGGAACTTCAGGTCCTATACATATCTGCTTTATGCAACAAATTGATTAGAAAATATTTTACTAAACTTATCTTACATTGATCTCGGAACAACAGAAACCTAACCTTACAACAAGCAAACATTATTTCCCACAGGGTGAATTGAATTGAATATTGTATACTATTAGCACTTAAAAATTCTATTAGTTTTGTAACTCGGCCCACATAAATGTGGTTGTCAAATCAAAAACTCCAAACAGAAATTTTCAAGGAACACTAATTTGTATACACTTTTTGAAGGTATACCTATTTATTATAAAGATTTTTTTGGCACAAAAATCAACAAAATAATATTAACAAAATGTAACCGATTGGAAACGGTTCGCTCCGATTGGGAAAATTCCATAATATTCCATAATTTTCTATAAAGCCGGCGAACTATTGTCAAAATTTTGATAATTGTTCGGGTGTAAACAAAATTTCACAAAATCTTCATCATCCTTAATTACAAAAAAAGGGAGAAAAAATACTAAAAGCTTGCTTTTGTAAAAGTCCCCATTTTGCAAAGCCCAGATTTATAACTCCCACTAACTTCAATTAAGATAAGGCTCGCCACCAGCTTTTTCCCAGGACCAGAAACATATTTGAGATTATTTTTATGACCTAGGGGGCTGCATGCCAATGGAATTCATTTTCTTTTTTCAAAAACCGCTCCGGCAGTACATCGTGAAAAATCCCATATTCCAAGTTGTGTAGCGTGTTGGGAAAAGACCATTACTTATTGAAATTTAATAGGAAGTTGGCTTTTGTGGCGAAAACATTATAGAGAACATTTTCTTCTAGGAACCTATGTATAAGAGAGCTTAGTGTTGCGATGGGTAGTTAGCAAGAAGTGAAATTGTTTTAAACTGCACGCTTAATATATAGAATAGAAGCGAATGGGGAGTGTTAGTTGTACTCATATTACGGCAATATAAGTGCACGTTAAAAGCATGTTTTAGCGTCATCATGCCTCCGTACTTACAATTTAGATTGTCGAACATAATACACCTGTGGAATTCCAGGCGCTATAATAAATTTCACATAATGAAATATGGAATGTCAATTAAATGCTAGTTGATTTCTATAAGATTCTTGGAATTATAAATCGTATTGCACGCACATACACACACACGTACCTACATAATTTGTTGTGAAATAACATTTGTTTACAAGGGGGCGTGGGGAGGGGGGCAGTGTAACGATTGACCGACATTTTATTTAGAAAAGTACCTGTTTACAACAAAGTATTATTTGAGAATAATTATAGAGTATAATTACACAAAACTTATAGTAGGAAATCTCACGCTATTATAAGTCTTCGTCACAATCCAAAAGGATACAGTAGACGAATCTTGTTGTATAAACTTAATTCCGGACTAACCTGAAAAGATAGTGCTCGATAGCGGGATTGTGTCAATGTTTCCGAAAGAAAGGGTATCATTTCCCTCGTTAATGCAGTCCACTTACAGTCCTCTAGGTCTTGTCCCTATTTTAATTGGCTTTCAAAGGTTCTATATTCTTTGTGAGCAAAAAATTTAGTTCCATTACTATAATTTCATTCACCTATAAAGGGAGACACTGATAGATAGATAGAGAGAGAGGCAGACAGACATAGAGAGAGAGAGAGAGAGAAAGAGAGAGAGAGAGAGAGTAACAGCTAAGCTATAATTTCCGAATGCACCCATATCTTTCTCCTATTTTAATGTAGGTTTTTGGCGGATTATACATAAGCATAAGAAAAGCACCGACTCTGTAACGCGATCAATTAAAAAAAACACAATGTTCCAAAAAATTTTCAAAAAATTGAATAAAAAAAAAATTTATATTAATTTAAGAGAGAATCCCGTTCTATGAGCGGATGACTTTAGCTAGTATGATAGAATAGCGTTTTTGAAGAATATTGATCGGATAATGTTAGAGCCAAACCCTTTTCTGTAAAACGCTAAATAATGTAAGATTCAACTCATAAGTTATTTAGCACTCACCAATTAGACATACGCTGTAAATCTTTAATGAAATGGGATACGCAGTTCTCCATCAAGACAATTGGTTTACTTAAATACATACATATATATACGTCTTCAGAATATGTATGTGTGGATTGGTTGAAGCATATGATATTACGTCAAGAATGTCGTTTATATAGATGATAAATAGTAAAGGTCCAAGTATGGATCCTTGTGGAACTCCACATATAAGAGAAACTTTACCTGAACTTCAATATACATATATCGTTGACCTAAGCAGTAGTTATATTTTTACGAACGAAAGAAAAATTCTTGTGAAAGTTTTCTCAATAGCTTCAAATAATTTCTTGAATTGAATGCCTCACTGAATAAGGTTCAAATAAAGCGAAAATTAATAAGTTCGTCTTTATTTGAAGCTTCGTGAATATCTGATGTAAATAGAAACATACATAATCTCAAACATGGCAGTTTCCCAGATATGATTCCAATTAGGTCGATAAAGTTCACAGCCTACATAAAGATTATCTTCTATAAAACCTTAATTAAGAAACACAAAAAGCTTAATTGGCACTGAGTTAGTTAGAACAAAAGCTGGGATGTTTTTTTTTTTATATAGACAGCACAAACGCGTTTTTTCCACTGACGGAAAAACTGGGCACTAGCTAGATATATATATATATATATATATATATATATATAAGTTATATCTTATAAATATTGCGATTAATTTATTAAATCGTAGAGGAATCTTATCCTGAATCAGATTTAATAGTATTCATAGTAAGAAGATATTCATTGTTATAATAAACGCATCGGATGGTAAGGCCATCCACTAATATGATGATTATGAAATTTGCTTGAAAATGCTTTCCTCTATTTTTGACTAAACCATCAGCGCTTCAAATAGCGAGGATATAATTACTTTTTCTTTTAGAATACTTAAGTCGAATATACTCCAAAAGATTTGGATGGGTTCCTGGCCTTAGCCTTTACAAATAAATCCTGTTGTTGTCGCAGGGGGAGGGGGGCTGGTCCTCAACTCCTACCTTACTTAGAATCAATCTCATTGCTCATGCTTCCATGACTGCACTCCAAATCTCGGAAATATGATTTACGTACACTTTCCAGTGTATTTATTTTGAAGCTGCTAATTTTACTTTACTGGCGCATGCGTAATGCCCTATAGAATAGCCGAAAATAGGTGAAAAGTAAGAGGCTAAATATGCGGAATTATTAGATTTTTCGACGCCGATTGTATATTATGCATATGTATGGGCTCATGAATGCAGGAAGATGTTATCTATGAATAAGCTCTGTGGGCATTTAATTCCCTGGTATGTTACTTTAGAATAGAGAGTATTGCTATAAGAAACATGTAAAATTAATTGCTCTACCGAGTACAATTTGATGATGTTTGAATCCAGTGCCTCTTAATACAAATTTTGATAATGTTACACGTTAATTCCTTAACAATATTTAGGTATTAACATATATTTTACTCCATATGCGAAACCAGATATATGTATGTATATCCTGTTATATACCTACGGGATTGACTTTGCACTCCATTTTTCTAGGGTTACTAGTTATAGAATTCTTTATTGAAATTAATCTGTGACAGTATAATTCTTTTAGTATTCAATCACCATAAATGCCCTGAGGTAAGAACTTTTAGCTTAAGTTTCATTCTCGCGGTTGAAGTAGTATACACAGAGTTCAAATAATACTAAAGAAAGTAATTCTTTTGTATTTTGTTAAGACTCTTAATAGATATTAGTCGCTTTTTCGCACAGCGGGAAACATGTTAAGCACTTTTAAAGGGAAACGTTTTTACACCGTACTCTTTTTTGAACATACCCAACATACTTTCCCTTGACATACCCAAACGAATATTTGTGGAACTAAATCTTTTCACTGAATTATGAATTATTCATGAAAAGATATGAATCAAACATTTGAAAGCGCTGAAGAATTATCATTCTTGCTTGCAGTGTGTGGTTTCATTAAATTAATAAAGAAATTGTTGGAAATATTGTTCTTTTTTTTTACAACAATCCATTGGATTTCGTACAGGTTTAAAGTCGAATGGAGGGCATTCAAACCACACGAAAAAACTGAAATCTGGAATAAAGCTTTCTGTAAATTCACTCTGCATTCCCCATAAGTGATCCAAAGATGTTTCCCTGGAATCTCCAGCTGAGTGCTTCCTTCTGCTGATGTGCTTTTTCTTTTTAAAAGATATGAAGAGGAATACGGTGGAAAAGCGCTCAGAGCTTCCGAAGAAGCGTTCTTAGATTCATCTAGGAGCGCTTCTATTTCCTGTTAGGAGGCTCCTGTGTAACAAATCTGAATTCCAGCGGGAGTCTATGGGAACTCGTTTCCCCTCCCAATACTGAAACCTGCAGAATTCAAACGGAACATTTTCGATACTCACAAGCGCCTAATGAGACACATATTTCTACAGTCATTATATATCGCTGGTATAACTGATTTTAGTACTGTTCAGTATCGTTTATTGTACTGCAAATAAGTACATATTTTTCACTTTATTTGAGTATGAAAATAGTACTCAATATGGATAAAAATCTTGTACTGGGCTATATAGCAAACAATTAATGTTGCATATTTTTTAGAATGCCTATATTCTCGTATATGCAATTATACGTCTTTATTCATTTATATAACTCACCACTATACATATTACTTGGACTTGAACCTGGGCCCCCACAATTACAATCCCGACATGTTATCCATCCGACAACATGTCTGCTTGATACGGAGAAGAATATTGTCTCATATATTACGAGCTTAGAGTTCTTAATTTAAGTACTTAACAAAAGTAGATCAAAAGTTGTAGTGGTGAAATTTGCGTTCCACTCTGTAAAGGATTTTTACCAAATATGTATGCAAAAATTAAAAATTAATAATATTTCAACCTAAATATGCCTCGAGCGGTGAAGATTACAAAAAAACGTAAGAATATTTCTTCAAACGATAGAACAAATATCGAAATTTTGCAAGATCACACTTATTGCAATGATGGAATTAAAAACTTCAAAAGAAAGATTAGTCATGAAGGTGCGGAAATCTCAGTGGTTTTGACCTGAGGGCCCACCAGATGTCTTGCGTTACAAGTCGCCGTACTACTGTGTGCTGAAGCTTTGACACATAGTACAGTCAATTTGCAGGCTGAATTTAAGAGGCAGCTCGGAGAGTGGACAATTATTGCTTGGGGTGCACGTAACAAGCCTGTAAATTTAATGATAAAATTGTAGCCAAAACAAAATGACATGGTGTGTTCTAGCACACAAATGTTTTCTTGCGGAGGCCATTACAGCTCCAAGCAATGGTATCTCTGTTAACTATGCCGGGTACTACCAGCAGATGTCGATAAGCTTGAAGTCACCTGTAAGGCGCGTTATGGGCCAGCTGACCCCATGTCGAACTGGCCAAGGCATTTGACTAGCTCTGCACGTTATGACTGACTTCCTAGTTCCTTTTGTAGTCAAACAGTTATAGGCTGTCCGAGCAGATAGATACTGACCAGAGGAACGTAGAACTGTAATCTTAGTGGGCGGTCGTGGTAACTTGAACTTCTTAAGGTTGCCTGTATTTGGAGCAGATGTGATGAACTGTCAACTTATATAGACACCCTCTATTGTTTACGTGATAGTAGCAAAGCTGAAAAGAGAACAAGTAAAGAAGATGGCCGCTATCTTAGCGGGCATGAACATACGCCTTCCGAAATATTGCGACGGATAAAAAACCTTTTGTTTCTCAGTTATTTTATTTTGTCTTTTTTATTTATCTTTAACCTTCAAGCAAAATTCAGATGTTTAACGTTATAATAATATTTTCTTTCTTAAACAACATACTCTGCTAAAATCTGACATCAGATTGACTTTCATTATTTTTTATTTATTTTAATCAAAATCGCAGACCACTGCACCTTTTCTAAATCGCAAAGTGGCTTTCTCTGAGCTTCGTGCTAAACTTTATAACTGCGTGTGGGGTGCGCGAGGTCGTTACCGCAGCGCAGTTGGCTAGGTCAAGTCGCCTCAAAGGTACATGCTTATAATGAAAAGTTAGGTGCTTATTGAATATCTTTACTTTTAGCTATTATATAAATGAAAAAGAATTCCTAGAAGTGATTGAAGATATTCAGTAATGAAATTTGCAAGTATGAACCGTGAAATATTGAAAATGATATCTTGTGCAAAATGTGTTGCTTCCTATGTAAAAATGATTTCTTCTTCCTGTCACCTATTATCCACACCTTAAAAAATTTGTAAGAAATACTACTCATATTATGAATTAAAAATAAATTTATTAATGTAAGCTTATAAACAAGAATAAAAAGAACAGAACTCGATTTTTTTCTCTTAATTATATATTTCCTTCGCTGTCGTATGCATCTGAAGCTGTGATTTCTACTGATGATTGCAGTTTTTTGTCAGCCGCTCAAACGCGATCGCAGGTTTGTTGCAGATTCCTCTGTAAGGTTAAAATTGCATCCTTTTGCTTACCCCGTATGCTTCCGCCAACTTTTCTGGAAAAAAAATCCATAGACACTTAAATATTTGAAATGATAAACATAAAATTCTATCAAACATAGCAATCAACATATTAATATGCAGAATATTTTTTACAGCATAGGTACCTTTTATTTTCTGTTCCAGTAAAGGAAGTTTGTTTTTGTAATTCTAAATCATAAATTGTGCTTATGATATTAATACACTCTTTAGAACTTCTTCCTCTAATTTTTAATATATATGTGATTTCTGTAAAACAAATTATTAAATTAATAAGCTTACAAAAATTTTTAACCTTTCAAATTTTTCTTTCAAAATTTCGCTCTTCTTCATTTCTTTATCAAAGTTTTTAAGTCCCATTATACTATTCAATGGAAAGTTTTGTTCCTTTTCAAACTCCAAAATTCTACCTTTGCTCACAGGTAAATTATTTTGGCTTCATTCCTTACCATTTGTCTTATTTTCTCTTTAATTACTCCTCTTATGACGTTCTGAATATTTTTTGCCGTTAAGATTTGTTTTACTCCATACCATGTATATCTGAGGTCGCATAAGCATGTTGGTCTACAGGACCCGAAACTTGAATAAAATCACCTGCACCTGCATCAACTATATGTATTAAAAATTTGCTTTGCACGTTGTAAAGAATCCATTTCTGGCAAATTTTTAGGGGGTGTTGAGCTCCTGTCATCAATGATCAATTACGTAGCTCCTAATTAATTCAATCCTAATTAGATCTTGCACATGTTATTGCCCTATTATAGGGTATTAATGTCATACATACCACAATTAGTATCCATTTCCGAGCCATCGATTACTACTTCAGAGAATGGAAAAGGTTTTAACATACCTTCTTTCCTATGGCAGGATATTTTTCTTACTGGTACTGCTGGTAAGTAGTTATAGGAAGCTTGCCATAACTCTTATTACCCAAACTGCGAACTTTATATAAAGGCCAGCTTTTCAGAGGCAGCTTCGTAGTCTGAACATAGTCTGAGGCATTTGGGGCAAATGAAGCCTAAACTGAATGCAATTACAAAGAAAAATTCACTACGGCTGCCAGTACAAATATCATTACCACATTTTTCTCAATCCATGACACAGGTAGAGCCATTAGAGCTCCATCACTTTCAAATTGATAAGCTTTAACTATATTCATGAATAAAATTAGAAAAGCAGACCGCGATATGGAAGGCACGTGTGTAAGAATTTTTAGGAACTTATCAATCGTGACCAACTCGACGGCCCGACCGACAACAATTTACCGCCTATACTTCCAAAACAAGACTGTCCTGATCCTATCTCTCAATATCTTTCATATCTTGAACTTTACATTAAAATGCTATCGATGTTGCTAATTATTCTTACCCTATCATAAACTAGTCTATCTACCCTGCAGCTAAACCTGGGGCCGCCACATATAACCTATCATATAATGTGTATTCTATCTACATCTTCCCTTAGTGCATTTCTCAATAATTTTTTCTAGTTTAAACTGTCGGTTTATTGTTCGACTCACTGAGAAGGTTTCTTAGACCTTGAATTTAATTACTTTTGTTTTATTACGATCACGTCAGATAGGATTTGTTTGGCGACGATTGTTACAACTCGGCCAATCTATGAATAAGTGTCAACAGTGATCGAACGGCTTAATACACCACGGAGGTAGGTTTAATTCATCACAAAGGTAGTTCTCAACGTCAGCATTTGTGTACGCTGATTCGGTTAGTTTACGTTCGGGAGCTGCCTCCCATCTGGTCCCTATTTCTTCTGACGACCTCATATGTCAGGAGTATAAATTTAAAAAAAACAACCACTAAGGTCAAACAGAAAGAAAAACAACCACGAATGTCAAACAAAAAACAACCACTAAAGTCAAAGGCATATTTATTAGTCATTTTTGTTCATTGCTGGAATTAGTAAGATTAAAACTAAGTTTATTCGTCCTTCACATAGCATAGTTCTTCTTCATTATCTCCATCCCATTCTAGCGCCATGTCAGTGAGAACGCAGTATGGCTTGATGTTCCGATACCTGTCGTTTCCCAAGACGGCCTTCACTTCGTATGGGCCTTTGATTCGCGGTTATAGTTTACGGGTCGGTCGGTCATGGAGAGCTCATGCTTTATTAAGACCCCTTCAGTATACTTCAACGGAGGTTTAGAACTTTGATTGTGTCTAGCAGCTTGTTTTGTTTTATTTTCGTCAATCAGCTTCTTTGTTTCTTGTCGGATCTCCTGTAAGTTCAATTTTACGTATTGTTCTGCGTCCGTCTCGATCCAAACATTCAGAATATATGTTATCTTATTATCAATGCTATTTCTTTGTTTATAACCCATCAGTATTTCCTGATGTGACTTTTCGTAGTCGAATGTTTCGTGCAGTTTAAGGCTATTTGCGTCTTATGTACGTTCTATTCCCAATCTTTACCATCCTTGTCCTGAGCCATCGTAGCTATGGATGATTTCAACGTGCGAAAATATAGTTCCACCAGACCATTAGCATGAGGGGTTTTCACTGCAGTTAATGTACGTCTAATTACATTATCCTTGCAATATTTCTCGAATTCCTTCGAAGTGAACGCTGTACTCCTGTCCGAAACGATGTATGTTGGTAGTCCAAAGTATTGAAATATTTTATCGAGCATTCTGATGAGAATTCTTGTGGCAGTATTCCGTGTTGGTTTAAATACGGCAAACTTGGTGAATGCATCTACTAAACCGATAACATATTGATTTCCGGACTTGCCCTTTGGGAATGGGCCCAAGTCATCTAAGTGAATGGTGTGGAATGGTATAGGTAATACCTCGTGGACATATATATTATACCTACTTTCATCTGTTCCTCTTTGATTATAGAGGCAGTCAACACAGCTGCCTCTATACTTAGCAATTATCGGTGTCATGTTGGGGAACCAGAAAATCTTGCGGATATTGTCCAGGGTACCTTGAACTCCACAATGTCTTCTGATGTCGTGCATAGACTGTATCATTCTCCATCTTATTACTGTCGGTACAACGAACTTATCTCCGCTTTCGGTTTTCTTATATAATCGTCCAGCTTGCATGCAATAGTTTCCTTTAATTCTATCCTTGTATGGGTGGTTATTTAATTCACCTTCTAAGACCTTAGCTATTTCCTTAATATGATGATCTTGCATTTGCAAGGTGGCTACCCATTCTTCAAAACCTGTGCTGACAATCCAAATGTTTCCCCCTACCGTTTCACGATCTATTCCGGATTCGTGAGGGGCTCGACTTAGAGCATCAGCATGCGCTAACTGTTTTCCTGGCCTAAATATTAAATTTAAATCGTACTCTTGAATTTTAAGCCACCAGCGAGCAATTCTTGGCAGAAGATTCTGTTTTTCTTGGATCATTCTCAATGAGTTACAGTCCGTTATAATGCGGAATTTTCGATGCAATAAATAATGTTTGAATCGTTCCGAACTCTCCACCACGGCTAGAGCTTCGAGCTCATAGCTATAGTATTTTGACTCCCTTTCGGTTGTTGCACGGCTAAAATATGAAACGGCATGTAGTTTCTTATCCAGTGGGCCAATCTGCATCAATATTCCCGCCAATCCGTGACCACTAGCGTCGGTATGAAATTCTTGTTCGGCATTTATATCAAATAGTGTAAGAACTGGCCTTTCGGTTAATATTGTCTTCAAATTCTGGAATGCTTGTTCCTCTGCATCGCCCCACACAAAGACTGCGTTCTTTTTCAATAGTTTGTTGAGTGGAAGCATTATATTCGCAAACCCATTTACGAGCCGTCTAAAGTACCCGGCTAGTCCTAAGAATTGTCCGATTTCTTTCACTTTTTTTTTCTTTGCTGCAGGTTTAAGTCGCTCACTTGTAATTTCGTGAAATTCTAGTTTCGTTTGCAATAATATGCATTTTTCTTCATTCAATCGCAGTACCGCCTTGCGTACTTCGATTAAGAACTGTTGGAGTATCTCTACATTCGTGGTGATGTCTTCTGTTGCAATAAGCACATCGTCCATGTGCACTATTACTGATCCAAGATTCAATGGTTCAATTTGCTTGGCCATCAATCTAATAAGCGTCGCAGGTAGTAACCGCTACGGAAATCTAATGAAGTGAATATCTTTTTTTATTTGCCACCGTGTTTAAAGTTTCCTCTAAGTATGAGACAGGAAATTGCTCTCGTTGCGTAATAGCATTTAGCTGCCTGTAGTCCACACACATTCTATATTCACCATTCTTCTTTGGGATCATAATAACAGGACTAGCGTATTCAGACGTCGAATGGCATATAATCCCTTCAGTTAGGAGCTCCGTAACCACACTGTTTAGAGTAGATTTTATTGGACTTTATATGGTAGATATTTTATTATTTTCTTTTCTTTTAGCTTAATGCTCATTTTTACTAAACCTGTTTTTTCTACTTCTTTATGATTAAATGAGAAGCATTTTCGAAATTCGTTGACTAAGCTCACCAGCGTAGTCTTATCCTTAGTGGGAATTTCTTCACAGATATTCAGCTCTGATGCGTCGGCACGTTGTCGTACTTCCATCACATCATCCCCTTCCGATGACTTACCCGCTTCGTTCATATACTTGTTTTCAACGTCTTCCGTAGTATGTTTATTGGGTTCATTTTCTTCGATTCTTAAAATTGTACTCCGTCAATTAAAATTTCAAATTTTCCGGGACTTTTCACAATCTTTATTCCTGGGCGATCTAAGAAATTTTTACCCACTATTATGGGGGTTGACTGGGCGTCGTTTGGCACGACCAACAAGGCTATCTGCTCTTAAACCTTATCTATTTTTACTTTTTTTTTTATTTTGCCTAGAACTTTGCACTTGCTTCCCCCGAATCCACATAAAACAGTATTTGACCTTCATATTATCCATAGGTTTTCTGCAACTACTTCTGATGTTATGGTAGTGACGTCACTATCTAAGTCCAAAAAGGCTAGTATTGGCACATCATCCACTATTATTTCTGGATAATATTCTTTCTCCTCTGCTTTTATTGCTGTTTTGATTTTACCGACATTTTTATTTATATTTGGGCAATTTCTTGCGTAATGATCACCTTGCTTACATATATAACAAAACCTTTTTTTTTTTAAATCTACTGAACGTGTACATCGCAGGATATCCCTGTCTCTACCTGTATGAGCCAGTTTCTAGTTGTTAACTGTTTGCTTGGTGTATTCAGTTGCTGGTCCAATTCTGGAACTATCTCGTAGTTTTTGTTGTGGCTGGTACAAATCTTTTGATGATGTTGGTCGCTTAAAGTTAGCTTGACGTAATGACCTACATTGCTCTTGTGCCTGAATCTTCTCGTACCGTTTAATCCGCTCAAATAATTCTGGAAAAGAGTTGGCTATTGTGGTTGTGAGGGAATTAATTAAATTTCGGTCCCCCAATCTAGAGATTATGTACTCCATTGTAGTCCGACAGCTTTATGTTTTTGGCTAAAGCTGTGTTCGAGTAAAAGTAGTTTTCGATGCACTCTTCCCTTCGCATTTTCCTGCTCATGATTTCCATTATTACGGATGAATCATCCTGGTGATGGGGAAAACTTTTCAATAACTAAATTTTAAATGAGTTCCACGTTTTTAAGTCTGCTTGTCCGCTCTGATACCAATACTTAGCTGCGCCCTGCAAACGAAGAGATGCATAAAAGAATTTTGCTTTGTCATCCCATAAATAAATCTGTTTCAGTGCTTTCATACTCCTTATCCATTCTGCTGCTGTGGTCATGCTCCCGCTCGCTTGATCAAATGATTCGACCATCTCTCTTATTTCTGCAATTCCCATCTTGAAAGACGCAACATTTTTTTCCTGTCGATCTTCAATTTCCAAGGAAACACTGTTTTGCTCACTCAAGTTGGACACTTCCTCAACACGTTTCACTAGAGCACTATTTTCCTTCCTTAACTTCAATATTTTTTCTTAATCTATCATTTACTTCGACGACACTTCTTCACCTTCACTTTCCATTTCACACTACCTTCACTAATTATTTTAGTTAATGATTGATATGATATACTTACACTAGGCACTTAAACTAATTTCCCACAGGAATTAAACGCAGACCTTGCTGCTCAATAATTTGCACTATACCGTATTCACAGTATCGTTGGATATATAGGTACAACTAAATGCTCAGTACCCACGGAAATATCACTATCACTCAGTAATTGCGAGAGCAAAATTAATTCGCGATGTTAGTAGCTTAATCACGCATAAATTCAACTGCACACTTGAATTTGTAAGAATTTTTATGAATTTATCAATCGTAACCAACTCGACGGCCGCCCGACAATAATTTACCGCCTATACTTCCAAAACAATACTGTCCTGATTCTACCTCTCAATATCTTTCATATCTTGAACTATACATTAAAATGCTGTCGATGTTGCTAATTATTCTTACCCTATCTTAAACTAGTCTATCTACGCTGCAGCTAAACCTGGAGCCGGCAAATATAACCTATCATATAATGTGTTTTCTATCTACATCTTCCCCTAGTGCATTTTTCAAGAATTTCTTCTATTTTAAACTGTCGGTTTATTGTTCGAGCCGCCGAGAAGTTTCCTTAGACCTGGAATTTAATTACTTTTGTTTTATTACGATCACGCCAGATGGGATTTGTTTGGCGACAATCGTTACACGTGTAACTAAATGCAGTTTACATGGGCGATAGAGGCACGCAAATGGAACTCAATATGTTTACTTTTGACAGTATCAATAATCGATAATCATTCAGTTTTCGTTCAGTACTGGATTCAGTAACTCTTTTGAGTAATGAGTATATACTGATTAGGTAATTGAATTTCTGAATTAATTTTTAAAAGGAGAAAAAAAATGCAATTACCGATATTCTGTACTGTTTCAGTTTTGATACGGATGTCGATCGCAGAATCCTCTGCCTATGACACTAATCATGGTTGTAGGAAACCGCTCAGCACTATATCAGCATTCAGAAAGGAAATGAAGGAATGTTAATTCATATAGTGTATCGATTGTCGTTGTTAGCCCTCCAATATCAAAGAATGTTACACGGGCTACTGCAACACACCAAGATTCCGTGGTATGTGAGGATAGATCTTATAATAGAAATGTGTATTACCTCCTGTGGGGCTATGCCCGATTTCTTGCTTCTAATTTTCTTGTCGGCATAAAGACCATTTTTTGCATTTTTGACGTTTTTCTAAGTTCATCTTCCAATTCAATTTAGAGTCCACTATAGTGCTTAAAAATTTAGCTTCCTTTCTCTTAGTTTGAGGGTAACGTTTCTCAACCTTGGGATTTAATATTTGGAATCAAACGTAAGTAGATAGGAGACAAGTTCCGAGACAAGAGTGATTAACGCATGCTCATATGCTACTACTTGAAGCATTCTCTGGAGAGATATGAATTATATAGATCCATAAAATTTTAATTAGACTCATAATAAAAGATCATAGGTTATTCCAAATATAGAAAATTGCCTCTTTTACGACAATGCTGAATGGCCTCTCAATATCAAGGAACTCATCTTTGGTGCATTTTTTTATTTTTTATTGTTTTTTCAATGGTACCTAATCTGCATCGTCTACTATAGTTTCATCCACTTTGTGTTTGTTTTTTTATATGCCTGCTGTACTCTAGAATATCTTCCACCCGCCATAGAGGATACTTATTGTGGCAAACTATGTTTCTCTCATGAGATTTAAGTGAGAAGTGGAGCACTAATCTAAGAAGTTCTGAAATAATTTGAAAAAAGGTTGCTATTTTTGGTGTGAAATAATCAGAATGTAGATCCAGATGTATTGAGCACACGTTTCACCAATGTCATAAGTTTGCCATACTCCTGGTAGATTTTGGGCCAGGTTAGATGGTTTTAGTTTGAGTAGTATTGGTGCTGAACAAATTTGTCCTAGAGGCTGTCTCCCCTTTTTCTTTTATTCAGTACTTAATTACCACGTCCGAATTTGGCTTTATCTGACAAACCGCTGCTGTGAATTCTATAGCTCTTCTCACAGCTGTGAAGGTACTCTCTTTAGTTCGTTAGTTAGTTTTGCTAAACTGTTATCTAAACTATCAGTAAAGCTTTATTTTTCTTCATCTGCCATTAGCTTAATTAATTTCTTCCTATTTGATAGATCCCAACTGGATAAGGTCGGTGACTGTTTACCTAATATGCTTTCGTTAATGTGAAACATCTCCCAAAGGATCCATGCTGGGTCCATTGTTATTTTGTGGAGAATTGCAATATACACTTGTATGGGGATGATGTTCACATATATATAGTACGTCCAATGGTTCCCATGGAGCATTATTCGGAACCAATCAACTCTGATTTAGTGACAGTTTCCAACTGGGCAGTCGAAAATTTTTACGTACTAAGTCCTGATAAATAAAAATTGATGGCGATGTTTATTGGGACTATGGATACTAATAATTTGCCTCGTCTTTATAAATTCTAAAATCTTACCAAATTCATTAGCGGTTGCTAAGATTTGTTGGGAGCCGGTTGTCTCCTTTAGTACAATGCCCTAGAAGCCGCTTCGTTCCCGTCAGCAGAGAAGCCGCTCTGATGATCTAGATTAATTGTCTAGATCAAAAAACAGTGCGGCTATCTCCGAGTTTACAGTTTTTTTTTTTTTTTTTTTTAACGAGCCAGCCAGCCCAAAGTGTAGAAATCTTGAACTGTGTTGTTCGTTGTAGCGCTTAAATAAATCAGGCGGATCGAGGGCGGCCAATTTCTTAGTCTGGCCTGCCCCTATAACAGCCTAACGTAGTCATCGAAATGTTGGATGCTGGAAGGCGGATACCTTGGTTGGTTCTGCGGAGCATGCAGAATGGCGAGGAGATCTTCCCCTGGTATGATGGCGCCGTCCATTACGACAGGTTGTCCGCATGATATCCTGGCCGAAAACTTGCTTCAATGTAAGTGCCGGAGTTCTGATCTTCACTTATAGTTTCTGATTCCTGGAGACACTTGCAGAGAATCTAAAGTTCGTTGCCGCTGAATTAAAATGTTTCTGGTAATGGTTATTGAACTTTAACTTTCTTCCTTTTACATCGAGCGTTGACACACATTTTTTTAACCATGCTACAAAATTAAAGGCCTATCTAGCTAAGCCTTTCTGTGTTCAGCAAAGTGTTAGTAGACGCGGATTTCAAAATTAATTTTACTAGGTTTACAAAGTGATTGCTCAAGAGTTCTAAAATCTACGATCTCGCACAGTTCATTTTAAAACTTCCATGACGTCTGTAATCATATCAGTAGTGTCGTTCGTCGAATATACACTAATCTGCGTAGACCTTGATTATTAGCTAGTAGTCTTTCAAGGTCAATACGAATGAAGCTTGTCAAAAATCTACTTATTTTGTCGTAGAAAGATAAATGTTCCTTTCAACAACTGGACGCGATTCATTTTCGGGTTTCACCACTTTCGTCCTATTTCCCCACATAGGCAGGCTCTACTTGATTGTAGTTTAATTGAAAAATCCTCCTTATTTGTACAATCAGCTTATATTCCTGCTATGTTCTAGAAATGTGAATATTCTGATACCTCCACATAGACATTATATTGTGGAAAGCTCCTTTCTTCGTTCGATTAATTCAAGTTTGGAACTAGCTTCTTACTGATTTGCAGGGAAAGCACTCTATGGGTGCCTTTCGGAAGCTCATTAACCAATATATCCCTAGTGATAATCGAATTTTATAAACCTCATACCTTTTCCCTAAATAATGACTTTACTTCGAGAGGAGCCTTGTATTTCTCGACTAATTTGTATTGTATTTACTTTATTCTTTTCTCTTTTTAACTCTCTCCTTAAATTGAATCGACTTGAATAATATTTTCAATTTAAATTATCATTCCTACATTCCCTACTGATCCATTGAATTTGTACACTTATTAATGTTTTTTTTTCTTCTTTGCAATGAGTTAAGTTCGTTGCCTTCACAATTGAATTTTAAAATTATTTAATTACGAAGAGTTCCCTTTTTCCACCCGAATAGTCCTCCCACACACAGTCAATAAATAATTTTCAAGTTAAAAAACTTCTGTAAAAATAAAATTTGTTCCCATGGGCATTTGTCCTAATTAATAATAAATTAAACATAAACATAAACATTTATTTATTTGAGTACCCCTGCCAAAGGCACGCATAGCGCTGGGCACATCTTAGAAAGTTACATAGTAGATTTACATATTAGCAAAACAAATAATAATAAAATAATTCAAATAACATTAGACTTAATATATAGTACAGTATAAAATATAGAATATAAAAATATAACAATATAACAATATTGAATTAGTAGCTTAATGTACAGCATAGTCCAGTGCAAAGTGCAAAGGTGCAGCACAGATAGTTGAAGCTTCTGAATGATGGATATCTGGTAAACAATCCAAGCCCAGGACCGGAGGATGTGAGGCAACTGAAGAATAAATTATGGAAAACTGGAGACCATATTGACACAGAGATTATTGATAGGATAGAGGGCAGAAGGTCATTAGATAGCTGCTGTCAGGAAGTCCAGAGCTTCAGATTTAAATGAATTTAGTGAGGCACTACGTCTAGCCTCATCAGACATACGGTTCCAATATACAGCTCCACTCAGGAACACGGTTTTCCCACCAAACTGCGTACGTACCCTGGGAAGGACAATTCTATGATTGTTAAGGGTGCTCCAAGTGAAACGTCTAGAAATGTAGTTTGGTAGTAGACCGTGTCTGGCCTTAAATATCAGCTTTAGGGTGTTAAATTCGTACATGTTAGCAAGTGGACAAGGAAGAAGCATCTCAAGAAACTGTGGGGGAACATGTGAACCTCGTTTGAAACCAAAGACATATCTAGCGCAGGCCTTGAACGCACGGATTAATTTAGACAGATTACCGATGGAGATTGGGAAAAGGACTACATCAGCATAGAAAAAAAGCGGTAGAATCAGAGCCGAGAAGAGCCTTGTGCGGGTGAACAGATCAATATGCTGGGAAGCAGCATAGAGCGAACGCAAACTATAGTATACTCTAGAACAAATTTTGTTTATCTGAGGCTCCCAGGTGAGGCCTGAGTCCATGAGAAGGCCGAGATTTAAGATCGGCTTGGTTGAGAGTGTAACGGTATGGCCTAGAAGATGAATATTTGGGAGATCAGAAGATAAGTTAGTGATATTTCTGAGACGAATTGAATATACGATGGCCTGAGTCTTGGAGGGATTGAGGGATAGACTGTTGTTAGCAGACCACTCCGCAATCCCGGCCAGAGTTGAGTTAATAGTTTCCGCAGCCTCACTAATATTGTCCCCGGGTGTAAATTGTTGAAGTGGTGAAATATTAACTGTAAGAGCGAAGGAAAAAAAAATATGAAAAGGAAAATTTTAAGGATTTCCAATCTTAATAATTTGCAAAACTCTCTGAAGTAGCTTTCATCTAAACAAGCAATTTGCTGGCAATATCTGTTGCCAGCCTAATTGATTGCGTCTACGTTGTTTCGTTTCCTCGGTGGTAAAATTTTATGTTGAAAAATTTGTTCAATTGAAAACGGTTCGAAGCTTTTAAATACGACTTTATAAAAAGAATTAATTTGCTCTGTATTTTGGCTGCTGGTTAGTTGATTGGTTATCCTATATGAGTACACAGTACACTTAGGTACTTAAGTAACTGCAACATCAAACTGAGCCTTCTATTACAGGGAAGGTACTTCATTATTGATTGGTAATTAGTAACGCAATTATTGGTAAGGAGTGCTTTGAGCACTATTGTACTGTATACGATAATACTAATGTAATCAATTAAATTAATGATATTACACACTCAAGTCATGTATACATATACATATATATATGGCTTTTGTATATTTATCTTCGCAATAAATTGGAAATTATGTTTAGAGTTATATTTAGCAAAATTCCTATTTTGATTTCTCGAGTTCAATAAATCTACGTACGTAAAATTCCTTTGGTACGTTATGTGTATAAACTTTTAAATTTTATGGTACCATTGTAGAAGTAATCGAAATATTCCATTAGATGGTTTCAATTCTAAATTATTTAAAAAATGCCATATTGGAAGGCACATTCTGAGGATACTTGGGATGGTTATAGTTTGGTGTTTTCCGAGCATGAACTTTACAAAGTAAATTTTTATCCCATCGTGTCGGTCCCTAAGGACATTAAACAAATTAGTTTTTCTTTTAGTTTTGGTTTGAAGACATTTGAAATGCTTTTCTAAATATCCGCATTAGGCTCCCAAGTATAGTAATCACAAATATTAAAATGAAATGGAAAACAAGTAAAGTAGGTATGTATAAAGAAAATAATAATTTATCAGTATTGTTTCCGATTATGAAAAAAAAAAAATAGATCTTACAACTATTGGACCATAGTCAGTCCTTACTGATTAATAGTAATTAGCATAAAGAGCACAGCGATAAAAATCATCAACAACCAAAAGTAAATAGTATAAGATACAGAACTTACTAAAAGTGAATTACATTAAATTTATTACTTAAGTATACAATTTAATATAAAATATAAAATAAAATTATAATCCTATTTCCTTATAACATTCCTTATCCACATAATTTTTATTATTCCAATTACTCTTCGTTCACATTCTATTCATTATATGGAGTACTTGAGCGAACCAGTAATACATTCCCCCATATCAATTGCACAGTAACGTAACTAAGCCTAAAGCTGGCATTAAACCTCACTTTTGCATGTTTCTTCGTTTGGGCAACCCAGCTTGTGAGAGCAGCTACAGGACTATGACCGCGTACATAAAATATGGCAGGATAAATGCCTTAAAAAGCCTTGGTTTAGTAGTCTCATCAAAGTGCGCAGAGCTGCGTAAAGCGAACGCGTTGACTTCAATATGAACTATTACGTTCTGATACACTTAAGTTTCAGATAACGAATGGTTTTTTGACAGATGATCAACCTAAACCATGCTATTTCTCAGCTATTACAGTGAAAGATTCACAAAATATTCCTTACAGGTAAGTGTGTCTTGAAAGCCCCAGTTCCACTCATCTGCCATATATTGAAAGGTAATGAATTCCATAAGCGGAATGTATAGACAAAGTGAGAGCCACGGCGAGCTAAATGCGCGCAGAATGGCGGTATCAGCAAACTTAAGCGTGGGAGTGCAGAAATTGCAATGCACTTGCTAATTACGTGGGATGCTCTGAGAGAATAAGCTTCTGTATAAAAGTTAGCGTTTTGGATATATTTTAATTTTCAAGAGCATGACTAAATCTTTAAAAAGCAGATTACTGTAACTACAGTGTCATACGCGCTTTTCTAAAAAATAATAATCTTCGATAGACAGGACGTCCTTAGAGTTCCATACATTTTTATTTAATCGAATTGACGTGATCACATTAGAACAAAATATACTTATTGATCATGACATCATAGTTTTTAATCCATTGGTAGTAGGTGGTCATTCAAGATTACAGAGGTGAAATATTTAGGATGTTTCTAAATTGCTTCTATGAAGAGCCAGATATATGGCCCTGACAGTATTCATGTTTGTTGGCCTGCGTTCATTCACCACTTTGGTTTAAATCTTCATTAACAGTCTGCTTAAAAATGTGTGGACACAGTCATCGTTAAGTGTAAATTTTTGACTTTTTTATTATATCAGGGATGCAATTATATGTAGGCAGAACATAAGCGGCCCTAATATCGATCTTTGTGGAACCCCATTATGAATTGAAGATTTTTTTTACATAGACCTGCTAAAAGCGATCGCTTAAGAAATTTGTATTGATATTAGTGGCATTTGAAGAGAAATTAAAATTCCGTAACATCTTTAAAGTAATTATTTGGTGGTCTACGATGTCAAAAGCTTTCGAGTCTATAAAGAATGTAAAGACTTTAGTGATTATTTTGTGAATGATTAAAATGATTCTTTTGAATTTATTGTAGACAATGTTTTTGTTTTTTTTAGTGTCGCTAATTCATACAGCTTCTTGAGTCTCATTATGAGAACAAAATTGCATGCTATTTAAAAGTGCAATCTCTTTCAAGGCCACGTAGTTGGAGAGTAATCCCTGCCCTGTTCACTTGTTGTGATTGTTTGAAGCTCTACAGAATCTTCTATTTCATTCGTCCTGCGAATAAAATTGTGTAAGGCAAGGTTTAATAATACGAGAATATTGCGCAGATAAGTAACCAGTAATATGTATTGCATGGTTACTAGTATAATACCTGGCTATTTAACCGAATAAATAACCAGTAAATATAATACGAGCAAACAGGTAAGTGAAATTCGCGCTAATGAAGACAAGATAGCGATGGACATGTACACGGATAGGAAGTAAATAGGTGAATTTTTTTCCATCGTCGTATCTCTTTTAACCATGAAATTAACCGGTAATGCTTGTATACATATGTACCTCTCCGAGTAAAGATTTTATGTTAAATTTTCGCTGTTTTTCTCCATCAGCGTTTCTGAGTCCTGGTGATGATTCTCAATGAAACTTAGCAGATTTTTGTCCTTTTCCTGGCACAAAGCAAGTAAATGTGTCGAGATGGAAGTGAATAAGCTCCCAGCAGGAGTTAATCTGCTTAAATACCTGTTGACTCTTCATTAACCTCAAAGTAAACTGCTCAAAGTAAAATGATTATGTAAATAAGCTTCTTGAGGATGACAGCGTTATACCATCTCTGATATATCTCTATCTCTTTCACGCTGTTCGGCTTCTTGTAATTTATTCCATTGCCACTTTGATTCAACTTGGATGGGATGTGCACGGATAGTTGTTTACGTGTTTTTTCCTTATAAAGAGATATATGTATGCTTGCGTTAAAAATAAATAGGCCATTAAAGAAAATCTACTAGAACCATAAGACGATTTCCCTAGATATCTAAAATCTAGAATGGAGGAGGTTCTTGTGCATGAGTTTGGATGCCGGAATCTCGGGAGCACCTCATTTCTAAATAATTTACGTGCAGACAACACTTTGCATTTAAGTGTAACGTGCTGAAAAGAGCAACTTCGTCGTCACTCAGTGCATTTTCTGCTGCTCTTCACGTGTTTGCTTTTGGCAAATATGTTAAAATTAAATACGTTTGTGTGTGCCTCTGTGTGTATCCAATCACCCATAATGGAGTTGAGAAGCATGTGGGAGTCTTTAGGTTTTGGAGCATGAAAAAAAATTTATGATTCCAGCAGTTTTCTGCTTATTTATTGTTGCTATAATGTTAGTGGTGTTGTTGCTGTAGTTGCTATTGTTATTGCTGTTGATAGTGATGCTTCTGGTTTCCTTAGTCTCTCTAGTTGGATATGCATTTTCTGGCTTGTGCACAAAAAAACTGGGGCACATTACTTGCAATATTTCCTTCGTTAGTGTACAAAGTCTTGGTTTTTCTAAACTAATAACAGGGGTGCCAGATCAACAACAAATAGACCAATTAAACAATCTTACAAATGTGCTTTATTGTAGCAATGAAATGAAAGAAGAATAATGAATAATGTATTAAATAAACAACAACAATAATATAAATATAGTGTCATAGTTGCAAGTTAATGCGTTACAACTGTAGTGCCAAGAATGCAATTTAATGTGTTGCACTCAAGTGATCAGATACGACTGACTAAAACCCCTTTGCTTCACAGGCTTTTTATAGTAAGCAGGTTGCCGGGAATGCCTGCTTTGATTTGTAAATTCCCAGCAAGTTATTGAGAATGCCTGCTCTGATTTGTTGAAGCAAAGTGATTTAATTTTGGTGTGCGTTCGCACAATCTCCCGCCTCCAAATAATTCCTACTTACGTGATTTGTGTATCACCGTTAATGTTCCTCGTTTTGTTACCGTAAACTTGATCTGATGACCCGGACCAAGAGAATGCAAATAGTATTTCCTTGCTTTCAATACTTGACTCCACGGGATGTTGAGTTGAGAAATTATGTCTACCATCTCTTTAGTGGTTTCTAACTTCTGAAGGACAGCTAGCGGAAGTAGAGGTGTAATACTCTGTACACATGTCGATCGCTTTGCTATTCTTTTGAATGTAAGTTCGTTTGGCGTATTAGTTCTGGTCTCGGTGACGTTATCCTGGCGTTTAATAAATCTCACGTTTTTCTCCTTTTTTGATTTTTCTTCCAACTTGTTTGCTTTCCTTCGTACTGGGGAAGTAGCACGTTTTGCCTCAAACGGTTTGTAGATTATAATATTTGACTTGTCTGATGTTTTAATTTTTTTTTGTGTTCTTGGTAGCGGTGATATTGGCCTCGGCATTGGGTCCATTATCAACAACTCCTCAATCGAGTGAGTATCTACAATGAGACTCATTTTTTTTTTTTAATTTTTATTGAGGTATTGATGCCTTAAAGCTTTGTTGTACATTGATTTTAATTCTGATTTCCTATTTCTTTATATACAGAACTATGTCACAGCATGACGTGCTGTGATTCGAGGAGATGAATTATTTTTGTAATAGGTCTTACAAGTGTATTTTTTGAGGTTTTTAATGTAATTGTTCGAATCAGTTTATCTTGCCCCATGTGAACTTTTAATATTCGCCCTAATAACCATTGACCAGGGGGAAGATTATATTCCTTTAGAATCACTATGCTCCCTTCTATGGGGATATTTGTCTCCCTTTGCCATTTATTTCTGTTTTCTAATTGATGTAAATAATCTGACGATCATTTTTTCCAGAATATATTCATCAATACTCGGAGATGTTGCCACTTTTTTAGGGTGTGATATGGAATATGTGGTAATGCAGTTTCTACTGGTGTTAGCAAATGCTTCCCAGTTAAGAAAAGTCCCGGTGTCAGATAATTGTAGTCGTTAGGATCGTTGGAAAGCGGACAGCGTGGTCTAGAATTTAAACACGCCTCTACTTGCGTAAGGACTGTAGACATTTCCTTGTATATTAGTCTTGTATTTGATAGTATTTTATTCAGTTGCCTTTTCGCCGACTTAACACCGGCTTCCTACAAACCTCCAAAATGTGGTGCATACGGTGGGTTGAAGTGCCAAGTAATATCCAAATTTGCAAATTCATTAGAAATATTATTTTTTATTTCATGTAGAGCAGCTTTAAATTCTGTTTGTAATTCTTTGGCTGCATCTACAAAATTTGTACCATTATCTGAATACATGTCAGATGGTAATCCTCTTCTGCCTACGAACCTTCTGAATGCAACTAGGAAGGCAGAGGTAGATAGTTCTGTAGCGAGCTCTATATGAATTGCTTTAGTTGAAAGGCAAATGAATAAACAGATATATGCTTTGGTTAATTTTGCCGACCTTATATGAGAAGTTTTCAAATTGATGGGGCCTGCGTATTCAACCCCTGTATGTGTAAATGGTAGAGACTTGTTAACACGTGCTGATGGAAGTGAACTCATCAATTGGGTTGATGGCTTTGCATTATATCTTTTGCATGTTACACATTTGTACAGATGGCTTCGAATTTTGTTTCGAGCATTTAGTAACCAATACTTACTTCTCAGACTACTTAGAACTAGTTGTGTTCCACCATGAAGAGTAGTTTTATGAAAGTAATCTAATATGGTATCGGTTATGTGATGTTTGTCAGGTAGTAATATAGGATGCTTTTCGTCATATGATAATTCTGACTGAGTCAGACGTCCGCCGACTCGAAGTACCCCTTCTTCATCAAGGAACGGGTTGAGAGATAAAATTTTGCTTTTGTTAGAGATTTGTCTTTTTTTCTGAAGCTCCATAATCTCTACCTTAAACGATTGCCACTGCAGCAGCTTGAGAATGAGTGTTCTTGCTATTTTTACTTCTGATTTTGAGAGATTCTTATCTCTTCGCGTCGTATTTTCTCGATAGTTGGTTATGAATCTCCAACAGCACGCCGCTACACGAATTAATTTTGTAAATGAGGAAAATTTGTGTAACAAACTCCTCCCGTATCGTATTGCTGAAGGTTTTGGCTGGTTTTTTCTCGTTGTCTGTTTCATGTGTGTGATTTTGAACAGGCCAACCTGTCTTTGGTTTTTTAGCCATTCTGGGCCACGCCACCATATGTTTTGTTCTAACAACAAATTTGGGAGGATTCCTCTTGAGGCCGCTTCTGCTGGATTATCCTTTGATGATATATGATACCACTGAGCCTCTGGTAAGTTATCATGTGTTTCGGCTACTCTATTAGCCACATAGGTTTTCCATTTACTTGGATGCGACTTGATCCATGCTAGCGTAATTTTGGAATCGGTCCATGCTGTCACGGTACTACTTTCAAGATTTAAATTGTCTTGTACTTGCTTCATTAATTGTGCAAGCAATACAGTACCACAGAGTTCCAGCCGAGGAAGTGAGACTGGTTTTATTAGAGCCACCCTTGTTTTTGATGTTAACAAGTTTATATTGACTCCATTGTTATCTGTGGTACGTATACAAATGACCGCTGCGTATGCATGTATTGAAGCATCGCTAAATCCATGCAGCTATGTAGATATCGTATCTGGGGACGTTTGTATATATCGTGGTATTTTTAGTTTTCGGATTTGCAGTAGTTCTTCTTTAAATCTAATCCATTCCTGCGTTAGATGTGATGGAAGTATTTCATCCCACTCACACCCAGATAACCATAACTTTTGAATCAGAATTAGTGGATCAAAGAAGCTAGATATTTCTGACAATATAATTATTTTGGTATAATGGTTTTTTGCTGGTGGAAGAACTACTGAAAACGTGAAATTGTCTGATGCTGGTTGCCAGTTTATTCCCAGCGTTTTAATTGTCTCGTTTGTTGAGAAGTTTAACGAGCCTTTGATTTCTCTATCTTCTTCTGGTATACTCCTCAACAGGCTAGGATGGTTACTTGCCCATTTTCGTAGTTTGAATCCACCAGATTTTAACATATTGCTTATTTCTGTTTGTAATTGTAACCCCTTTGGAATTGTCTGGCTCCCCGTCAGCAGATCGTCTACATAAAAATCTGTTGACGTGCATTTAGCAGCATGAAGGTAGTTTTTCCCTTCATCTGCTGCTAATTGTTGAATCGTTTTTATGGCGAGGTATGCAGCTTGTGAAGTTGGTGAAGTTCCAAATGTCACTTTTTTTAAGGCGTAATCTTTTATGGGTTCTTCAGGGTTGTTGCGCCATATTATTCTCTGAAAATCTTGATGAGTCTGATGCACATTTATCATGCCATATGGATCCGGAACTCCAATGGTGTACTTTTTCTACTATAATACAGATTATCCTTCAAACAACTACAACTTAAGGGGGTCATGTAGAGTATGAACGGATCTGAAAATGCGATTTTCGAAGGTGAAGCATTTTTACAAATTACAATTGATATGTGCCGGTCCATAAAAGTATACACTTTTTCAATGTAATAAAATTAATTATACAAAAAAAAAACAAGAAAACAAGTTACAATTGGTCTTGAGACCAATAAAATTATACCCTAATTGAACATAAAACTTAAAAAAAGTGAAAACCAACAATTCTGTATGGCAACACCAAGAAGGGGTTGCCCAATTTATTTCATTTTTGAAATTTTATTTACCATTTTTATAAAAATCTGCAAACAAAATTTCAGCTCTTTAGGTCGACGCGTGCTCAGGCGGCAGTGTACAAATATATAGCAAAAACCCAAACTTTTGTATGACAACACGAAGGAAGGGTTGGCCGATTTAATCCATTCTTGAATTTATATTTGCGATTTCTCTGAAAACGCCGTGTACAAAGTTTGAACTCGCCACGTCGTCGCGTTCTTAGGCAGTGTCCAAATGTATAGTTAAAAACCAAAGTTTTATATGGCAACACCAAGAAGATGTTGCCCGGTTTAGTACATTTTTGAAAATTCATTTACGATTATAATGAAAACGCTATGTATCAATTTTTAGCTCTCTACGTCAACGGGCTCTCGGACAATGCCCAAATATACCGTTAAAAACGAAATTTTTGTATGCCAACCCTATGAAGGATTTGCCCGATTTGTCCCATTTTCGAAATTGAATTCATATTCTTTCTAAAAAGTGCGTGTACAAAGTTTTAGCACTCTAAATGAACGCGATCTCAAATTGTCGTGCGGAAGGTCGAACGGACAAACACACTTAGAGACAGACAGGCAGCCAAAAAAACAAACGGACAGACGGGAATGCAAAAATCGAAAAAGCTTTTAATATTATGCGTGGGTGTCCAATATAAAAATTGGAAAAGATTGGAAAAGAAAATGTCATTAGTACAAAGTAGTTACATTCATAGCCGACAATGTTTGTAATTTACAAAAATATTTCACTTTCAAAAATCGCATTTGAAAACAATTCATACACTATATAACCCCCTTAAGTTGTAGTTGTTTGAAAGATAATAGATTGTAGATTGTATTATAGTAGAAAAAGTATACCCGCATGCCACCTCTCCTTACAAACAATTGGAGTCTCGGTTCCGAATTTTCATTTTGAAAAATTTATAAAAAATAGAAGAATTTAATTTTTTATAACAACTTTTACTGCAATAAGTTCATAACTAAGTTCCCCTCAATTGAAAAAACTAATCAAGAAAAAATATTGTCAAATTAAAAAGTTATGGCAGAAAATGATGAAACAGCTTTCCTGAAAGTCTAAAACAGCAAAAAAAAAACACTATTTTCGATTCGAGGGACCTCTAAACATTAATGAATTTCACAGAAATTTTGCATAAAAGTTTAAAATTACATTAGCTAACAAATTCTGTATGATCATTTAGACATCTTAACACTTTTGCAAATCCATGCATTTTGGGCCGCCCTAATGTACATACATACATATGTTTATATTCAATGATAACCTGATTAGTGTTATGGTAGGAAATTTTAAACATGCTACTGGGACAAAACATTGCATTCTCTGAAAGCTCAACCAAACACAATCTTTTAAGCGCAAAAATTTAAAATTTTCACCTTTCGTTGAATTCCATTATATTCTAATTTACATGTTCATTACCTAGCACAGCTGCTACCTTTGTCTCAAAAATTTAATTTATGTTAGCTTACCACCGCTTTTTACCTCCACAACGTACCATAACAGTGTTCACAGCATAAGATTTCCATTAGAAAAGCCTGCGGTGGTGGTCTTTTCTCTGCATAAGCTTCACTAAATTTTAACAGGATGAAAAGCTGTTTTCGTTTCATATTACCTAAAATATGTCATTCATATTGTCACTCAATGTAATACACGTGGTTTGAGCTTGGAATATTTCTTGGAAAATAATTATATAAATAAATATGGACATGCGGATGTGTGGAGCATGAATTTTGTGTATACGGAAAATTGGTTTCATTTACATTAGTTCGATAGTCAAGTAAACTTGTTAAGATAGAGATTTGGAATGAAACGAAAAAGTGAAACATGAGGAGAAACTTGGTTTCCTATTTTGTTTTACTACTACTCTCGCTTTGTCTGTGAATTATTGGTGGAAGTTTAGAGAAGATCGCTGGGGGCTAGCTATTTAAAATTAGTGTGTGTATAGTTAATATGTTTGGCTTTACCCAGAGTTCACCCAACTCTCCTTAACAAGTCACTCAGAATTTTTATATTCTGTTTGTTGTGTCAACACTTCCATGGAAAGAAAAATTAGATAACCATGTATTTTTTCTTTCTCAACGTATATGCAGATTATTGCCAACCGAAAGAAGATTTCTCGTCTAACAGACTGAAATTTATTGAAAATAATTTCAATAAATTTACAAAAATGCATTTAAGTGCAAAAGAATGATTGAACTTTTCGACCCAGCGATCAGAGAGGTCTCATCGGTATGGTTATCTCTGATCGCCTACCATAGAAGTTCAATGATGGAGGTCACACCAATTGCCCATATAAATACTTTTTATAAAAAGTAAGTGTGATTTATAGGTGGCAAGATTTCTCATTGCACTTTTCAAATTGGGTGATTGTTCCCCCTTTTTGCCTGGCGGCACATGGATAAACCAAGTAGAAATTATACGAAAGAAGACGTCTAACCGGCCAACCCTCATTTCGGTGACTTTCGGTTCGTCTTGTAAAATATTTAATTTTTAATTTTTTACCTCAACGGAAATGAGCTACAAATCAATCCATGCGACGTACTGATTTCCTTTACTTGCACTGCTCCCCTTCTCCATACTAAATATATCTATTGGCACAACAGATAAGTTTTTGATGACTTTATGTATCTGTTTTCGAGAATATTCTTGAATTCCCAAACTTGAATATGCTAAATGAGTCAATCCAAAAGCTCGGAGAAAATCTGCCAGTTAAAAGGTGACATTAATTAATTAGGCGCTAGTACCTCAGTTTGTATAGAAAACCAGGAAGTACTAGAAAAGTGAATATGGGGATCGAAAGATCTCCGAAAATAAGGAATGATATTATTTTTATTTTTAATAATCGAAAATATGCTGCGCTCCCCATCTTATCTGGTACATTTTAGAAAACCTAGTACAGAATCGAATAGGTGAGGTCCTTAGAAGAAGTTTGAGTACGCAGACATAACGCTGTTAAACCTGAAATAGCAGAAAATCTCAAAAACCGTTCCCCTCCTCCTTAAGTTCCTCAACTTACAAAATTCGAAAAACCTGGTTTTACGCTTGTCCTTCTAGGACTTTTTCCAGAAAATGTTTTGAAATCGAAGCGTTATCTGCACAGTTTACCACAGAAAATTGCAAGTTTTTACCTCCGCCACTTCCGTAAAGTTCGAACTTGAGTTTCGAATTTCGAAATGTTTCCAAACATAAAATACTTAATCATAAATATCATTTTAAACTTTAATGTTTTAAATTAGTTGTGAAAAGGTCCAATCCGGATCATATTCCAATTAAATGGTATTCAAAGAAAAATGGTAGAATAGAGATTCCTCATCCCCTCCTTCCACACACAGATAAATATTGTCCTTAATCCACAGATGAAGTTGCAATTAAAGCCACATATGTAATATAAGAATCATTTGGCCCACCTTAATTATTTATATGAATGTACATAATGGCAACTGTTCCAGATTTATAGTAACTAACTTAGTAACTTAATTAAACCCAAATCGTCTCTCTCTCTGTCTCTCTCTCTCTCTCTCTCTCTTATAAATCAAAAACAACAACAACAACAAAACTCTTTAAAGGACAATCGCAAATAATAATGTATGTTGTATGTGTAGATGCGTCTAATTTGTATCTCGAAATTCCAGAATTCAAAATTTTGGTGAATTGCCAATCAAATCGTTTTAAACAAAGCCTTCGATGATTAAAAGCAAATGCCCTTAATTAACTTGTTTTGATTGGAATGAAATTGAATGTGGGTATGTATGTATCTATATGTCTGGATGTATCTATATATAAAGTATTCCGATATAGACAAGCGGCTTTCTTGAATGCCAAAAATTCCTTCTGGTCTTATTCGAATATTGGTGGATATTCTCTTATAATTAACTTTCTATTTCTAATTGGTATGTATATTTGTATATGCCTGGGTATAATTGTAAATATACCATCTACATTCAAGAATATATTTTGATATTGTGAATAGATTGGGAAATTGGAAATCTTGCAATTTAATCTTTTATTTATGGTAGTTAAGAGATTGATTTCCCACTGAGAATTATCACATCTTCTTGAACTAAGACCCATTTGATTTTGATTCTCGTCACTTTCAGAAATTTAATTGAAACAAATTAACTGAAATTAAAGAAAATTTCGAAATAAAAATGAAATCTTCTTAAATTTAAACAAATTTCTCTACAGAACCCAGCACAAACTCAGGCATTTTAATTTTGTTTTACATCAGATGTAACAGAAACAACGCCCCAATTCACAGCATGAAAAATGCTTTCCTTAAATGAAGTGACAACTCGAGCGTGTAGTGTCAGTACTTTTCCGCTATAACAACCCAGAGAAAAAAGGGAAAAACGCCAGGAAAAACTGTCAAGTCTTTCATGGCATGCAGCTATTAACGATAAACTTGGTAACGACAGCAATCAATTAATCTTACGAGTTGCGGCTGATAAATTTTCATTCAAATTCAAATTGTCGGAACTACACGTACATCCTGGTATATGTTCGTACTTAATATAATGAGTACATATTTTCATCTAAAATGGAGATGGTGGAGTCTTCAAGGTGAAGTATGTAAGTTTTAATTTCTTGGATTGTAGAGAAAAATGAATCCAAATGGAATTGACTTTTTTCGCTGTATGTATGTAGAATTGAAAGCTTTGTCAATTACAGTTTTGGCAGCGTATATCTTATCTTTGTCAAGAGGGTTCGATACTTTTGATTAAATAACTTAAATAATTAAATAACTTAAATACTTAAATACTGCCCCCCCCCCCCCCAGTCCCCGCAAGATCACAGTTTATATATTTTTAAAACTAACTCGTGCAAATGTGTACGACTTACATGGAATATAAAGATAATGATAAGGAATTGCCAATCATAACAAAATTAAATGAAAAATGCCTCAAAAGAGAATTTATGCAGAAATTATACATTTTAATAAGATTGTTACTTTTTCCAATATTATACCAGAAATATCTCTTGATCATAAGTTGACGTCAAGTTAGAAAATTTTACATCTTGGAATTTGTTGTTACTTTGTCGTAAAAACCATAAATTAATTGTGCGCTGTTTTCTCAAGGAAACTTCTGAAGCAATTGCGAATGATCTTAAGACTAATCCTACAAATGAGGAAAATTCTCAATTCTACCTATTGCTATAACTAAAATTACACTGCATCGAGTCATTGTTGCAGACGCCTACTCAGCAAACACGTGCATATAATAATTGTTTTATCCTTAAGCCTAGTATCGAGTTCGGGCAAAGTAAAATTTAACGCGGTCTTCAAATTTTTCACATTAAAATCGCTGGTAAAATTTTGACGTATGTTAATTTGGAGAAAACAAAGTGACGGATGTCTAAAAATTTTATCGCTGAAAAACTTCACATTGTTTATAAAATTTAGATAAATGTTTCTACAATTTACAGTTAAAAATTGACTTAATTTATCAGAAAATTGCTAAAACAACTTAAATCCTTCAATAAATGAAGAAAAAGGTCTAAAAATTTTCAAATAAAATTAAATTTTTCAATAAGTTCAAAAAACAATCTGAAAATTGTCATAGAAACAGGAAATGTCATAATTTTACCAGCATTTTAATGCTACGCGCATTAAAATGTTCACTAAAATAAGTGGAGACATGCAAAGTGCCATCTACCTTAAAATAGAGAAATATTCACTTTTTACCAGTGAACTCCGTACTGCACTAGTAAAATCATCAGTAAAATTTTTGCTTGCGATTTTATCAGCGCTAAAATTTGTTTGGAAATGTCAGATTTTACTCGAACTCGATACTAGGCTTTAGAAACAAACCATTCACATAAAAATAATTAAAATATTGAAGCATAGATTATCTTTTACAAAGGTAATACTTCACTCCTTCTTCGAGATTCTAACTTTTGAAAGCCTAAATTATTCTGAGAATAAAATCTACGAAGAGTATATCTACTGAAATTCCTCTGAATTGATTCATTCAATTCGAATGAATTATACTGATGTAAGGATTCCAAAATACCGAATTGCATATATTCTAATATCAGACTAAAGAAATTTATAACATTTTCAATGTGAATGGATCATTAAAATAAATGGATTTACGTAAAAAAAACCGAGTATTCTAGAAGCACCAGCAAAAGTATACAATCAATATTCATTAAGCTATCCAATTTATTCTCAAAAATTGAAGTATATCATACAAGTAGCTGGTGTTCCTAGACAATAAAATAACAGGGCTATATTTGATGGAATTGGCGTAAGGAGAGACATGGTCAAACCGATGGTGATCAAAAACATAACTTATAGTAGTGTTGAATGCAGTATTTAGCTTTGGAATAGACTCATAGTCAAGACAACCAAATATTTCTGACTCGGGAATTGGAATTTGCATTCAATTGATTACTGCAGGTGAGAGATAAGAAGAATCTAAATTGTTTTGTATAGGGTTCAACTGTAGTTTGTTGTCAATGGCCCACAAATTAATAGATTGGAGATCAGTAGTTATGCAAGATACACCTTCTTCAGCTAATCCAATTTGTCTTAAGATGTACAATTGAGCATCATCAGCATAAAGATGTTGTTTGCTGTATTTAACACGATAAAATAAATCATACCATTTGAAAAGTGGATTATAAATTTTTAGAATACGCAGATTAATACCGATCCATCAAGTAAGTGCAGATATAGTTAGCAGCCTGGGTAGAGAAAATAAACTGCATTGTAATTATATAACTATAATATAAAGGCTGACAAATTCGGTGAAATCTGAAACTTTTTCACTTACCACCATCTAAAAGAAAAACAAATTAAAAATACAACAAATAGGGAGAGCATCCAGATCTGCTTGAATGCGAAAGCAGTCGGAAAGGTTTTTTATTTTAGTGGAAAATATCTTTAAAGCATTTCTGTATGCAGATTCAACAAAAGAGAAACTCATGACTGCACCATTCATAAAAATAATAAGTAGGAGGGGACCCAGATGACTCTTTTGGGGCACACTAAACAAAACTTCAGAATAAAAGATTCATACGAATCACTTACAAGTAAAGATCCTGTTACAAGTAAAGATGAGTCAAATTCAAAAGTTAAATTAATACCAAATTTGTTGATATAGATCTAAAAATGTTGTATTAGTATAGCGCTAAAGTCTTGATTTTGATTAGTATATCCTTTACAAGATAAGTCCAATTCAGACTACCATTTTCTTAGAACATGAAAATCATTAGCCGCCTTATACACTCTATGGGCAGGAAAAGGATAGATGGATGGATGGATGGACGAAAATAAACACATAAACACTATAAAATCTTCCTTTAAAGAGATAAAGTTGCTTGCTATTTTTCTGCCTCCACAAGGTTAAGTACATATGAATATACACGTATTAAAAATATTTATTTATTTTTTATTTTTTGGTCTTTTTTTTTTAACTATTGAACATAGACTAAATTTTAATTAAAACATTTTTACTTTGAGTAAACATCTTTTATAACCACCGTCATATAAGGAGTAGGTACCTGTAGAGAATCTCCTTCATCGGCAGAGTAGGAATTTACAGCACAATTTTGCTGAGGTTTAATTCACGACGCTATGGGAACCGTAATCAAAAAACTTTTAGTGCACTAAAGAGAAAATTGCTTTCGAACGGATATGGCAGTACTTTAGCTTCAATACCCTTTTATGCTATCTACTTTATTTTCATCATTGAATAGCTGTGCTGGAAGTTTTATCTATACAAAGACATCATTCATCGGCGGAAGTGGTTTTGACCTAACAGTGTACCCTCTTCGGAAGAAGAATACGAAAGTTCTGTAAAATACGAGTGGCAGAGATTATTTACTCTAGGAGGACTAGTAAAATATGTCTTGGCTTTTATCGGCAGTTGCCTATCATTCTTCGTATGTCTAGCTCTAGATTGAGGAAAGTGCACAAACATTTTCTCAGAATTTTTATTTGTGAATAAAATGTTGAAGAAAGTTTGTGATTTAATAGTGGAATGTGGCTTTAAGTTTTCTATTTCAAGGGTTGAGATACATAAGCTGTGTTCTTTTATGTCCGCAGAACAGGGCAGAACAAAATATACGCAAAAGAACGCCTCATACCCTTTAAAAGAAGAATTGTAAATGAAGCGAACAGTACAAATAGTTCGCTTCAATCGACAGAGTAATTTGTTCTCTGGAGTTTTTTTGTTTTTTTTTTTTTTGGTTTAAGCACTATAAAGATAAAAATTTAAAATGGTATATCTGGGATGAGGCGATTAGAGCTTTTGGGAAGTAAATAAATGATTCCAATTAAGAAGGAAGAAAACAGCTTAGAAGGAGTTCAGAAAGGATCCCAAGAGCCAGACGACAGAAAGCTGCTCGACGAAACCGAAATTGAGTAAGTAATTAATACGCCTAAAGCAGGGGAGATGAAAAACTATTCTAATAAAATCATCTCATTATCATGACAAAAGAACGTAGAGAGGGTGACAGATCTACTATCACAACAACAATTAGCAATCCGATAACGTTGAAGGAAAAATCATTCACTACTAAGACCAAAAAGTCGAACTTATCCGGACCTGACCGAGCTGAACTGAAAGGTGTCAAGAGGATGTCCAAACAAAGGTTGCTTCTTTTTTTTTAACGCCATGCTTCGCTTGGAAATCACACCACCAGCTTTTAAAAACTGCCCAAAGATACTTTTTTTTAATGATGTTTCCAAAGCTAAAGGGATACCCTATGATGCCTGAGCACAGCCTTAAATGGTAAGAAGGAAGAGGTAGGGAATTAAGGATTATTGGGTTGAGCCCCTTGGCTTGGTGTATGTATTACGCTTGAATGGAGGATGCCAAAATACTCAACATTCGTACGGTTCTACCTAACAAGGATTCGCGAAATTTTACGGTTTGCCCTAATTTGTATTCAAGGGTGTGAGGGTGAGCTCGGGTTATAGCTCGTGTGGTGCGCATAGCAAGAATTCTAGAAAGGATCACTTTGGAGACTTCGTCACAAATAGCGACAAAAAAGATATAGACATCCGAAATTATTCCCGTTCTCCAGAGAATCAATAGTAGCTATTGATATGTCGTCACTAATAAACCGGAAGGCCTTCTTTTGAACGTTGTCTAACGCGGACTATGCAGAGCGTCCAGCACTTGCCCAAATATGCAAATTATATTCTCATCTAGGCCATATATGTGATGTGCACATTTGCGCCAAGCCTCATGGAGTAAAGTATTTCTTGCACCTTTGCAAGAAGCCCCGGCATTTTATTGTATTTTTGGTAATACCAAAAATGTGATCAGACCAACTAAGATTGTTTGATATTTCCATGCCTAAGATATTAAGACACTGCGAGTTCGCAATAACCTCTCCATCGACAGAAATGTTTTGAGGGGGTGTTGAATACATTGCGTTGTGGAAGCATTAAAAGGGACCCGACTCGCTTTGCCTGACGCAAGTCTTTTTGTAAAGTCATGGTTTAGTAAGCTACATGTGAAGCTTAGTTTGTCAACTATAACGTTCCTACGACCATCAGCTTTAGATTCGAACAAGGACACGAAATCAAGGGTGCTGTCGTATGCAAAACTGTGAATAGTATTAAAAGAGAGAGGTAGCAGGCCATTAATAAAAATTAAGACAAGAGTGGGATAGGAAATAGAATCTTGCGGTACGTCACCGGTATGGATTATGAAACGGTCAGAAGTAATTCCGTGCAATAAGACTTTCATTAAACAGCTGGAGAAAAAACTGTGAATCCATTTTACGGAAAGAAAGACCTTATGACTGAAGTTTAGCTAAAAGAACAGGATGCTGGCCTCTATCGAACGCCTTCGAGATATCTAATGCGATGATTTCAGATTCATCAAAATTATGAAGATATTGGTTCCAAAGCTCGCTAACGAATGTAAGGAAATCTCCAAAAATGTGGCCAGAACAAAGGCGGTATTACCGATCACTAATAAAGTGATTAGTTTTAATTGCATGGAAATGTTATAGTCTTTGACTAGATTTGCATGCTGCATGTTGCTGTAGAAGGGGGAGCTTGCGAAGAAGAAAGTTACAGAAAAGAATGCGCAACACACTTATCTACGACTTTGTCCAATGATTCCGTATACACATCTCCGTTGTGAATCAGGAGCAGCACCAAAGAACTGGTGAAGTTGTTATTGACTGTTTTACCAAGAGCCTACACTTTTGACTAGTAAAGATTCTCTGTATAATTCTTTTTGGGCGAATTGGAACTTCTCTCGCTGAGTAATAGTTTTGCAGGTATTACGTGCCTCTTTATAGGTCTGTCTCAATACCGCTGAATGGCAAAGTGCATAGCCTGAAATGTATCCTTGTATTTTATGGCTGTATAACAGTCATTGTTAAAGCAACACGTCTTACTAGGTTTAATATCTTTGTATCTGTGCGGAATGAAACCATGAGATGTTATACAATAAAAATTCTAAAAAGGTTTTCGAAAAAAAAAATCAAATATTAGGGCAAGTCGTAATAATTAGTGTACTCTCTGCGGTGTTAAATTTAAATTTGCATTTTAAGTGGCACGCTTAAACATGAATCAAAAACAAATCTGATTTCTCCTACCAAAAAAGCAATTCATGCACCAGCAACAAAGTACGCGAGTATATTTCTGCTTAATAATGCAAATACAACCGCATAAAGCAGGGTGGTACTAAAGTAATGAATCTTTTATATGATTCAGTCTTTAAAATTATATTTCTTTCGTAATATCTACAACTCCTCTTTCAGAGCGCCTTATACATATAACTGTAAAGCCTGTGAATTATTATCTATGTCTGTATGTATTTGATATCTTTAAGATGCTCGGCACATTTCTGCTTACTGTGTCAGCACGAAAAGTATAATGATTTCATATCTACATATGTAGATCTAGGGTGAGTAGTATATTTTATAAAGAAGATTAAATAATAAGATTGAGTTTATACCTCTCGACTGTTTCTTTTTTTTTTGCTTTTTATTTTAAGATTATTATTGAGTGAATGTGGGGGGGGGGGGATTTCTATTAAATTTATCTAGTTTCGGTGGAGTAAATATGGGGGAAGGGTGTCAATTGCTACACGATCATCTCATTCCTCTCTACTCAACAATATAACACATCTGGGTGACCAGATATTAAATTGGAGATTCAAATAAATAATATTATTGATGACATGTTCCGAAACATTTACAGAATTTTGATAATAAATTAAAAAACTAAGAAACCATCTGTACAAAATAAACGCTAAAATAAAAACAATATATATTTCTGCCTGTAGCCTATACAGATAAACGTTATGTCAAACATTAGAAAATGCACAGTGTTAGTCCAGTCAATAGAGATTAAATAAGGAATTACAGGGTGATTAAGAAAATTTGCTAGTCCTCACAATATCTTAAAAACTTCAAGGTGTACAGTCACTTATATCTCGTTGTATGCAGAACTCCATGGCCTTTCCAACGACTGCTCGACAATCCACGTTATTCACTTCCCTCAGGAGTTATGGTGGTCTAAAATAAGAATTTCAGATTTTCTTACCTTTTTATTGACCTGGACCTGTTTTTATACACTAGGACAAAATCATAGGGTATACTAAGCTCGTCATTCCGTTTGTAACGCATAGAAATAATGCTAGTAGAAAAAAATAACTTGGGCACCCACGCATAATATTAAAAGTTATTTTGATTTTTGCATGTCAGTCCGTTCGTCTGCACGATAACTCGACAAAGCGTTCATTTAGAAGTACATAGGCTTGAAAAAAAAATAGATTTAAGCTCGAAAATGGGACGATTCGGGTAAGTCTTCCGTAGGGTTGCCATACAAAAATTTCGTTTTTCAATATATACCTATTTGAGCACTGCTAAGAACGCGTCGACGTAGACAGCTGAAATTTTGTACACACTGCTTTCATAGTATTAGTAAATAAAGCTTCAAAGATGAACTAAAGTGGGCAACCCCTTTTTGGTGTTGTCATATAAACAGACGTTCTTGTAGTACTGTCAAGTTCTTTAGAATATGAATTTCTATTAAATTGGTTATGATCCTTTTTATTATACGACTAACTGTTCTAGTAATATATGCGAAAAACCATTTGAAAAATCAAACCTTCACAGATAGGTGACCATAGGAAATCACATGCATACATTACATTTATCTAGGATACCATAAGACTTTATCTTAGGCCAATTCTAACGTTTTTACTTGTTTTTTACAAAAAGGTGCTTAACGTAATTTTTTTTTTTTTATAAAAACTGTAAACTGTGGGCTGACTCTCCTTTTTAATTTGATCTAGCAGAGAGCTGGAGACCAAAATACTTACGTCATTTCATAAACAATATTTTCCATCTTATCATACTAACTCAACATCGTTGAGAACTTATTCGGAAGTCTGCCTGGCTTCCAGTAGTGCTGGGTGCTGCGAGGCCTTAAAAAACCGATTAACTTACGTGATTTCATAAAGGCTGCTTTTAGGCGTGGCAGGTGAAAATTATATATCAAGATCACTGGTAAAAATGGCAGACACATTGGATTGTTGGAAAGGGGTTTCAGACGGCAACAAAGACGAGGAAAAATGTGTATAACTTACGTCATACTACGATAACTCGAGAATGCTTCAACTTAGAGTGCAGAAATCCTGTATTCGCGAATTTTTAGATAAAAGTAAATTTAGTTTCGAAAATGGGTCCAATCGGCAACTCCTTCATAGCGTTTCTCTATATATTAGGGCGTTGCCTAAGAACGCATAGACGTAGAGACGAGAGATGAAATTTGGTTGTTTTCATAGCGATAGTGAATTCTAGTGTACTCTAGCAGTATTCTTCCTAGGGTTTTTGAAATTAATAACTTAAGTTACGGTCGTCATGTTGGATTTATATTTTATAATATTCATAGATGTCTGGGATTCATTAAGCATAATTCAAAAGACTTCAGAGGTGTTCACACTCTTAAAGTTAAACAAATAAATAACATTTTACTCAGAGTATATTTAGCAGAATTTATCAGAGATGAACTGAAGTGGGCCGGTGGGCAGTTTTTCCTTAAAAACAAATAAAACAAAAAAAATATTTTTTTTTACATTAACTTAGTACCGGCTTTTAAAAAAGATAAAAAGAGGGGACTATGCCATATCTTTTTAATTTTCATGAATTTAACTTAGGATCGTCTTTCACTTTTCTGTTTTTTTAGTAAAATAAATCAATCATAAACTTCAGATTTTCACAACAAATAATCGACAAGTTCTGAGATAGTTCCGAACTAAATTAGACAAAGCCAATGGTGCTACTTTTATGGAGGTAACAAGAAAAAAAAATGCTTTCATTCTTCTTGAAATTGATGTAAAATTATAAAACCAATTAAGTTTGAATAAATTCATGTAGGGAGAAAAGATAGAAAAATTACCACTCTCTGTTAGCCGTATAATTTGTTCACATTTTTAATTATTCAACACGTTCACCCTAATCCCTGGTTTAGCTTGAAGCTGCACTCACAGTAAAGCACCCACGTTAACTTAGTTATTATGTACATACAATCATACATACATGCATACATAGAGTGCTGTAATTCTCCATTCTCGTGTTCTTGAAGTGGATGCATTAAGTTAAATAGAAAATGATTTAATTAGCCTGCGAGAAAGCTTCACACTAGTTACTTGAGGTCTTTTACATGAGATTCAACGAATTATAAATACATAATTTATATGGGTGTGAGCGTAGGTGTCCCTTAGTATGCTTTGATTACGACTAATATTTATACAATCGCCACTTTTCATAAAGAATGAGCAGAATATTTTTAAATATGTAATTAAGTTTAAATATAAAAACTTAGTGTAATGTAAGAGTCGTCTACAATCTTATGTAAATTTGTGTTTCTTTGAAATTTACACCTGGGATACATCAAAACATTTTGATTTGTGTCCACTTGTAACAAAACGGGAGCAGGCAATAATTATTTCCATCTCGTTTCTGAGTTATAGGTATTCTAAAAAAAAAAAAAAAAAACCTTCGACAAATTAGATAATAGTCAAGAGTACATCTCAAGATCGATTACGAAAAGTCAGAAATATTATTATAATCGCCTTAAGCGAAAACCAAAGTGAGTTGTTGAATCAAGCCTAGATTCAGCGAAAATTCGTACATCCAGTTGTGTAAAAGCCACATAAAAGATAGTAGGTGATGGAGGTTCAAGCTGCGCCAGTCATTATTTGAAAGAGCCACGTGAATTAAATATTTTTTATTACGACAACAAGAAAAGCTAGATATAGAAAAATATCTTTGTCGAAGGTTGAGTTAGGTTGGACAGGTGCCGTCAAGGAAAGCTTGGCCTGCTTCTCATTAGACCGCTCATGGGATAATTGTACACCATAGAAATCTATCTTTCTTGGAGTAGCACCAGATCCACCATGATCCTCTAAGGAAACTCAGGATGCTTCTAATCTCTTCACCTTGCAGCTGTTTCAGCTCCAAAAAGAAGTAGCTACCAACTAGCTCAACTCTTTTGCCCGGTAAAGTAGAATAATAAAGTATCTACATAGAGAAAGGAAAAATTAAGATATTGGTATCATTTGGGTTCAGTGAGTTGCAACGGTGCTTCTACTCCTCTAGGAGCGATGCATCATCTACGTGCACCTCATTGATCCTTTATATAGATTGCTTGGCGGCTCATGCAGTGCAATTACTTGCACTTGCTAATGCTCTTCGTTGTGTAGTGTGCGCTCTTTTATTTTGGTTTTTACTTGTACTGTTAGAGTTCTACACTGGGCTGTACTACAAATAATTCCTGACCTAAACTTGCTCTACGATAAGTAGACGTAATTCTTCTCTATCACGGTCAACAATATAATGCACATTTCTAATACACGCACCAGAAGCTCCTCATTTTGAAAATGCTCTAACACAAAATGCAAATCATCCGTAACAAGATGTACTTATTGCTTCTCAGTTTTAAGGTCCTCCGAGATGCAATCAACGCTACTCATCTCGAAGATCCTCCAAAACAAAATGCAACCTCGACTCTTCAAACAAGATCAAATTGCCAGAGTTTTCAAATACAGCCAGAGAATGTTTGCGTTTTGAATACCGATTTGTCTTTTCATGGATTTCAATGAATATAGGCATCTCAATCCGCATAGATAATATAAAGTTCACCTACAGTCCAGCATCTAGGAAGAATAAAATAAGGCGCCGAACTTTTGTCACTGATTCTATGCAGAGCAGGAAACTGATATTATAAAAATATAAAAGCGGTTGTCGAAGGTATGGCTTATATTAAGTACTTTAGAACAAATTGCAATAATATTAACCAAATTAAAAACTGGAGGATCGAGCGATTGATTATCCTTTTTAAAAGATGACGTAAGCTGAAGAACCTTAAAGGGTTTCATGAAGTCCGCCGAGAAGCTTTGATGCGAGACCTTGGTTCACAACATTTAGGCTGCCATTACGTCATCAGAGAGTATACTGTTGTACGAAACTTACTTCCATCTAATGCACTCTTTAGAAATCCTGATGTTGACCCTAAAAAAATTATTGTTATAATCTATGATGGAACATATATATTTTTACATTCATAAACCTCAAACTTTTTATTTCAAGTATGTACATGTAGTCACAATAAGTTCGTTAATATTCTAAAGCCTGTTCTGTTGGTGTGCAATAATGGGTACCTACGCAAGGAAAATGTATTAAATCTAGCATTTTACACATCTTTCAAGACTTTCAAAAAGCGGCACCTGCTTCCATTTACCAATCACAGATGTAATTAGCACGCATCACAGATAATAGGAAAAATATGGTCTAACTATTTCCTGAACTGAATAGTATGGATCTTGCAGGAAGCATCTCGTGACTTTTGAGTGCCACAACACAATACAGGTGGTCAAAATCACGAGTTTATTACTTTTATATCTAAGTAAGTGAAGATGACTGACAATGAGACTGGACTGGTAGCCGAAAGGAATTGCTACTGCACATGTAAAACAGGCAAATGTACATTTGGATTATGTGCCTATGTATAATGGCGTAGACATAATAAAGACAGGAAGAATCATATAGAATTTCAAAAGTGAGATTCTTTCGCATTCAACTGCGCTTATTTGATGCCCCCAAGCTCCTACTTTTATATTTGAGGGAAATGTTTTTATTTTGCATACTTTTGTGCTTTTATATAAGCAATAATAAGGGAATCCAGGAAGGGAAACACGACTCGTACTCGTATTGATTATTTATATATATATATAGATCAGTGCCACCGAGGGAGGAGGGTGGCGAAAGGGACCGGTCTCTATAGGAGGTAAGATTTTTTGTAAATTGCAGTGCTTTCACAGATAAGTACTTACTAAATTTCGTACAATTTTCTAGAAAGTCAGAATTCATTATTATGGGCTCAGAATGCGACTTTAGAGCCCTATCTTTCCGATTCCTGTAGGACTTGAGACACATATCCCCCCCCCCCCAGCCAAATCCTGGGTACGCTACTGATATAGATGTGGCCAGACATTTACGTGTTGAAATGGAGATATCGCTACTTGTAATAAATGTGATAGAAACTACTATTTAATGTTACAAATTTTTCCATAATATAATTTCAAAATGGATTTAAAACTAATCTAAAAATAATATTCAAAATTATTTTATAAGCTTTAAAGCTAGAAATAACAAGCGAATGAAAAGTGGTGATATGTCCTTTTTACAACGTAAATGATTCCGGGTGCATCTACATATATATAATTAGTGAATGTACTTGCACAATTAGAGTTGGAGGGTGTCATATTCATTCCTTTGAAAACCACGAAATCAATGCTTTTTGTGACTGGTCTTTCTGCAATTTTTCAATTCTCTCTGTGCCGAGAACTAGAAACAGAGACTAAATAAAAGTACCAAATATGGGAAGTCGAAATTAAAAAAAAATTACTCTGGAAAAAGAAGGGTTTCTTTAGTGTTGGCTTTTAATCGGTTGAAACAATTTCTGCTATTTGAACCGTGGTCGCATATAATATTTCTTACACGAATATCCAAGAATTTTATCAAATTGGACGTCGTACACTAATTCTCCTTTGTGATGGCACTTCATTGAATGAATATAAGAAATACATCATTCATTGATAGCTTCCAAACACATAAGAGGCTTTTCAAATTTTCTGTAATTGCTTACGGTCTAACATCCTTAATTGGTTGTCACCAATTTATCAAACAAAACGCTGAAACATTAAATTCAAAACATTTCTTAAGTATCTATAAGCGGATGGAGATATGACGACAGATTCTTTTATATTTAGTTGCCTTTTCTTTTGATAAAAACCATTTAAAAAAATGCTTTAGCACGTGGGAAAATATTTTGAGGAAATCAATGAAATCATTGATAAAGATGTTTGTTTATTTTGTGGCATAATTGTTTTTCATATTTCTGAATTTATTTTGCTAAATGCTTACCATAATCTCTGAAAACAATACTTAAATAAAAGCTATAGCGCAGAATAATTATTATTAAAAATATTTCTTAATTGTGACTTATTAATATAAAAATTCATCGAATGGAAATTCAATTTAAACGTATAGCACAATATCGATAGGCTCAAAGTGGCAACTATGGGAACTGCGATTGTAACACAAATATCTAAAATCATAAGTGTCGAGTTCATGAACTGAAATTAATTTTCTCAAGCATCAAAGGCATGTCGATATCACCCTTCGCAAGTTGAAATACAAAGCTGATGTCACATAGTAGTAGTCACATAGTTTCAAGAGTAGAAGGTGTATTAAATTTAATCTTTCATTATATGGAGGAAGATGAACTCTATCCCTCTATTCGAGACCTATTAGGGCAAAAGTAAGAGTCCCCTTTGAACGCTCTCAATTCTATCGAAGTGATTTTTGTAACATGGAGACCATATAGGACTGGCATGTTTCATGGGTCTAACAAGAGTTTTAAAAAAAACATTAGTAATGCAGATATCATCTAATTCATTGACATTGATTTCGCCCTATTAACGATATGATCCAAGCAGAAGGTAATGTTAAGTTACGAGTCAAATAATATCTTCAACTCACATTTTATTATTATCACTAGGGTGAGCCCGCCGGCGATGCCCGGCGAGAGGGTGGGGATGGGTGCGACGTTTTCCCATAGGTAGGGAGAGGGGTTGGCTATCATTTGAGAGAAGAATGAAGAGAAACGGTCCAGAGGGTGAGGAGCAATGGACAAAAGAGTGGAGGCATGTCGGAAATTTTTTTTGAATGTAGACTGTAGATTGGCATGGTGTGTGCTTCGCGAGGGTGTGAGGGGAGGAACAGATGCTTGCCTGTTTGTAGAGAGAGGGGTTGGCTACCATATGCAAAAAGAATGAAGAGAAACGGTAAGGAGGGTGAGGAGCAATAGCTAAAAGAGTGGAGTCAATTCTGGTTTTTACTCCCACCCTCCCCATCTTTTTCACTAAATTATATGGAGGGGGTAAAATATTTTTACATGTTCATAATACACTCATCGAGACCTTTCCAATGAGTGGTCATACGTTAAGATTGGATGAAAAATAGTAAATTTATGTTTTACCACTTACATACATACATAATGTATGGAACGTACACCAATCCCCAATTAGATAGGGGCTTAAATACTTTGAATTTTGATATCTCCTGAACGCTGAAAGCTAAGTGAGTATAACTTTCTCCTATATTGGAAGTCTCGATATTTCAAGGGAGCGCCGCGCCGGAATAAGGCCATCTTCTCAGGTACATGAGCGTACCCCAATGTATATAGAATTCATGTTATTCCCATTACGAACCATGTTCCACCATTAGATGATGTCATATCGTGAAATGTATAGGAAAGCACGGTACAGGGAACACAATTCGCTCTCTGATCTCTCTGTCTTTCCTATAAACATGCAAGTACATTAGTCACACAATTACGTCACAGGCTATCAGCTTCAATGTGTCAAAATTCTAATGGGAATACTTGTCGTGTATCTACCTTCAGCGTAACCAAAATGCCGGCTTATCTGTGCGTGAAGTTCGGCCATATTAGAGCCTGACTGTCAAATTTCAAAGCGGGAACTTGGCACTTTGGTACTTTTGTTTATCTTGTTTGGAAACTGACGCATGAACGTAGTAAGATACAGGAAAAATAAAAATTTCCAATTAACTGAGTTGAAATTTTGCACACTGGCTTTAAAACAAAAAACAAATCGGGTATCTCTTTCATGGGGCTTTCTTTAAAAATTTAGTTTTTCGCTATATGTTTGAGAATATTTGAGAATGCATCTACGTAGTGAACTGAAATTTTGTATACGAATTTTTTTATAGGCATAGTTCACTTAGAGCGTTGAAAGTTAGCAGACGGCCTTTTTCATAAAAAATAGTAAATAAAATCACAATGGACCAACTCTAATCAATATTACTATCAGTTGTAAAAGTGGACTTGGTTCACTTTAGCAATAAACCCGTCATATATAAAAAAAAATTAAAAAAAAAATTTAAAAAAAAAAAAAAACCTTGCCATTGTCAACAATCGAACCCATACCCGCCCTACTCGAGGACTTTGACCTACCGCCCTACTGACTGAGCCAAACCTCCATATTCAGTTTGGGCTATAAATGTATATTTAAAACGAATTGTGTTCGATCTCACGGGTGTATGCAGACGCGTAAAAATTAATCGTGAGATTTTATTTTTTTTTAATAGAAAAATAAAATCTAGGAATACTAAAATTCGGTACAGACAATCCTTTTATGATAACAATTGTAGGAAAAAATTAAAAATTGGAAGAACCGTTATTTCATACAATAAAATTTTCAAATCACCTTTCAAGGTGGAAATTTGGCGCTCAAGAATTTCTGATTACGTCACGTTGTTCGTCGCAGGAGTTTGCAAATATGTTCAAAAAATCAGAAAAATTCACAATAACAGAAAATCGAAAAATTTCTGAAATAAGTGAATAATTGTAGGAGATACACGTGCTCAAACTGTACGCGTAGTACAAATAATTCCTTTCTCCGCCTTCCTTTTCACTAAATTATATGGTGGGGGTAAAATGTTTTTGCATATTCAAAATGTACTCGCCAAGACCTTTCCAATGAGTGCTCAATCGCTAAGATAGGATGAAAAATAGGAAATTCACTTTTCATACATACATACCTACATGAACCAAGGAATTCCCTAATTATATTGGGATTGGAATACTTTGAAATTCGATATCTCCTGAATGATAAGAGGGAATGACTTCAAATAAATTTTGAAAATTATAGGACATAAGTAGCTATAATGGCCTTCTGTATTGGAAGTTTGTGTAATTCAAGGGGGCGCCGCTAGGAAGCGCAGACTGCAAAAATAACGGGTTTTTGTCTAAAATCACCCGAAAAATTGGTGTAGGGGGGAAATTTTTGTTATTTCTGTAATCTACTCATCGAGACCTTTCCAATGAGTCCCCACATGTTGGGGTAGGCTCAAAAAATGAAATCGTGCTTGATTTCGCAAATCTTGGCTGGACTTGTCGAAGTGAAATTCTTGTAGAATTTGAAGGAAGTAACCGAATTGGCTCAAATAAATTTGCTTTATGTGGCCCCCACCAGGAGTCGTCTAATGGACCTTACATTTCCAGGACATTTTAATTTTTTTAAATAGGAAAATAAAATCAGAGAATGCTAAAATTTGGTATAGACAATCCTTTTATGATCACAATTGCAGAAAAAAATTAAAAATTGGAATAATTGTTATTTCGTATAACGAAATTTCCAAATCAACTTTCAGGACGCTGATTTCGGGCGCCAAATATTCAGATTTTGTCACGTATGTCGGAGTAGTTTGAAAATATGCTCAAAAAATCAGAAAAAAATCGTAATAAAAATTAAGCTAAAAAAATTAGCATATTAATTATTCCTTAATATGAGCATGCAAATTAAATGAGATAATGAAATCTATGTATTGCAATCTTTTAAACCGTTTGTCGGATAGCATTGAAAAAAACACAATAATGTAGGGACAGTAGTATACTACTTCTAAATTTAAAACGGGACTTATACGATTGCTATAAGTCCCGTTAAAATTAAAACATTTCAATCGTACGTAACATTCCCCATATAAATGAGGGACGAATCTAATTTAGCGAACCATGCAAACTTATTTGGTTAGTTATTGCTAAACGGCTTTGAATAATGTCTTGTAGTTTATTTTATATAAAAGCTAGTGGATTAGAGATAATGTTAAGAGAAAAAAAGTGGCTTAATTGTTGCAGGATATACAAAAAAGATGGCGCTGAATGTAATGTAATGACCGATGAAAGATAGTATCATACAAAGCTCATCGGCGAATCGGTAATTGGAATCGCATCGAGATTTAGTAAAAAGATTTATTTTTAGTACAAATAGGGGCTGTAATTATCTACCCCTGTTCAGCCCTCCTTGAAAATTTAATTACTAAAAAAATGATTTGAAAATTTTTTTTTCAAAAAAAATCCGAAAATTTTCCTGTTTTTATTCCCACCCCCGTCACCAAGGTGGACGCAAACCTTAAATTTACATCATTTGTAATGCCACATATCCTAGGTATACTTTGAAAAAGGAATAGTTGAAATTGAACTAACACTTACGGATAACGATCGACTTTGGTGTATGAAGAAAATTTGAAATTTTTTTAAATGACCCGTAAAATGCTCAATTTGGTCATCTTCCATCACAGATGAGATACTATAAATATTTTAAATATATAAACGGTATAGGATATTTGTAGTTTGAAATCGCATCTACATTTTGCCCCATAAAGTTATATCTAATTAGTTTTCCGATCGGCCTAATAGTTTAGAAGAAAAATTAATAAGAGTAGAACAACCTCCTGCCGTGGAAATATGTAAATCAGGGTATATATACAGGTTATGTAATCATGGGTTATACGCAGATTATTCAAAGTTATTTTGAGTTTTGCATGTCCGACCATCCTGGGGAAAAAATTTGCACATGGGCTTTTAAACAAAAAAAATTAAATTTGAATGTTACATTTCACATAATGATATGAAACCTACATAGCAATCTTCCAAATCCGTCTCATATATCATATTTTTCTTTATTTTTTTCCATATAGGTACTCTAATAATAAATAGGCCGACCTTGCTTTATGTTGAAAAAAATCCTCATAATAAGCATCAAGTCTCACTTTTACTGGTAAATTTATTTCCAATATAAGTACTGGTACCAATTTACTTGAATATCATACAATTCTAAGTAGCCGTCAAACCAAAAGCTTGAAAAAGATTTGTGAATTTTTTACAATAGACCAACTGTACTGGGTTCACTTTAGCAATGAACCCGCCATATATAAAAAAAAATAAAATATTAAAAAAAATTCATGCTCAACACTCGAACCCACAATCGCTAAATTCTCTGGCCTAGCGCCCTATCGACTAAGCCAAACTATCTTACTTCCCTTGCGCTATAAATGCATATTTCAATGAAATTGTGTACTTCTTAGCTCATATACAAATGCTTACATACACAAGTGAAAATTAGTTTCGAATTATAATATATTGAGGGGGTGGGCAAGAACCCTATAACCCGGTACCCTACAAAATTCGTAATAGTCTTAAAAAATCAGAAAAAATTCACTAAGATTAATTTAGTAAAAAGAATTTTGAAAATCTGTTGGAATTTGGCCGTGATAAAAAGGGTGGTAGTTTTCAGTAGCACACCTATGTACCTATGTGTGTGCATCAAACTAATTTAGCTTGCCTCGCAATGTAATTATGGGAATGAAATTTGTTATTTTGGGAACAGGGTGATTAAATGGGCCCGTAGAAGCCCTGCCCGGCACCGGAAAAAATTGAAAAAAATCCACAAGATTCCCAGGAGTCATAGTTATCATAGAAAAAAAGAACTATGAAGATCCGGTTAAAAATAGCTAAAATAAAAACAAAAGTATCTCAACAAAACGGCTTAAATTAAGGAAATGCCGGTTTTTCATGGCGTTTTCTGACCGTTTTGGTCGTTTACAAAGTTTTTATTTCTACTATTACTACTTAATTATACACTTTTTGAGTATAATGTCAGCGGATAAAATGAAGCCTGTTTTGTTGGGAACGTTTATTTCCAATTAGTTTTCCGGTCGGGCTGATAGTTTAGGAGAAAACTTAATAATAGTAGAACAACCTCCTTTTACGACGGCTTTTTGCCGCTTTTTGCAGTGAGATGATGTAAAAATTTACAATTTCTCTTTACGGAATAACGGTGCTTCGGAGAAATTTTTTTGTAAAGATAAAAAAGTTTCGTAATCGAACGCTAATGCCTATGGTTGAAAAAAAATTGGAAAAATAACTCATATGTAGTAATGGGGTATATGGGACCCAGATGAGGAAAAACTTTGAACTTCGGGAGGAAAAACTCAGTGAGAAAATGTCTCAAATCACAAATGAAAACCTTCTAATGGATAGAGAATTTGGTTACCTTTAATTTGAATATAAAATTTTTTCTCTACGGGCATCCGTTATGATGCAGGGTCCGACAAAGTGAAAAAGTGGTTTTCAGGTAAAATGTAAGAGGGTGAAAAAAATATACTACGAAGTATACTCAATTGAAATTTGAAAAACGCCATTCGATAGAGCTCGGCGGGGGCTTTAATTAGATACCCCACACGCCAAATTTGGGGCTTGTGGGGGGTGGGAGTAACAACCCCCCACCACAAAATCCCCCCGCCCCAAATTTTTTTTTTCATAACTTTAATCCCTTCATTGAATTAAAGACGAGTCTGAAGTTAGTTTTTTGATCGGGCCCCCCTTCTCCCCGCAAAACAGGTTCGAATATTGAAAATAATTAAAGCAAATTTCTGAACTTCAAATACTATTATTAAGTAAATAAGGGCAGAAAAAGAAAATCGATCACACCAATTTGTTTTTCGCTGATGTTTTATTAAGTTTTCCAGAAAGTGTCATGCTCTTTGATGCGCTATTACTTATGTTTTGGGATCCCAAATTTGCAATAACTTTTTTTTGTGGGGTAGCACCGTGATGCGGGTAGATGTAAATTGAACACCCTGTTAAATCAACCCAGTACCACCCTTAAGCGATATTAGTGCACAAATCGATAGTCCTCGAAGGGATCTTTCATTTAGCGCATTCGAAATTTTCCTCGGACACCCCCCTCCCCCGCTCCACCCTTTAACATTTTATGTTACGTTTTACCACCCTCCACCCACAAAGAAGGGTGGAGGGGGGTGAAATTTCAGATTCGTAATTTTTGAAGTGTTCTCTTTCCAACGATACCCCATTCGACCCAGTGGAGTTGGAATTTCACTTGTTATAAGCCGGGCAAATGACCCTTACGTTTTTCGAAAATCATCAATTTTGTATGAAAATTTTTCGAAATTCGAAAAAAAATACCATCATGCTATGGTAAATTTTAAGTGGAATTTAGGTGTAGAATTTCATCCCCATGTGATAAGAAGTACGGAATCTAGGACGATTTTCGTGATAGCACCCTTCACCTTATTTCCCCCTTTTCCGAGCGTTTCGAAAATATCGTTTTTCTAAATTTTTGATATTTTATAGCCACGCCCATAGGCTTTCCAACGAATCTTAAAGCATCTCGCTAGACCTTCAGGAAGTGGAGAAATAAAGGAAAATCTGAAATGACGATTTGAAAATTTCAACTGCGTGAATTTCGAAATCTATTTCGAATTTCGAATATTTTCGAAAACCAAAAGATAGCTTATCAAAAGATCTATAAGGTGTATAAATTTCATCCCCCTACTCCTTAAATTACTCAAGTTAGAGTTAATATCGAAAATTCCCCCCACCCTATTTTTCTCCCCACTCAAAAGTCCAAATGAACTAAAACTTGAAAAAATTGGTTCAGAATAAAAAGATCTTTCAAAAAAGTGCTATAATTAAAAAATCGTACGATTCAAATAAAAGTTATTCGATTTCGAAAATGTCTAACTTTAACCATTATAATGTAAATGTTCGAAAATGAATTTCGAAAAAATAAAACCCTCCAGGACAAGAGCTAAATGTTTTC
>OZ002743.1:161711424-161917762 GCA_963924295.1 Dioctria rufipes
ACACTTTTTATTTATCTTCGCCGTTGCTGAAAGAAGTTTTAACTCTCGACAATTTCAACAAATCAAATGGCTTCCGTCTGTAGTGGGCCAACATTTTCCTTATATTTGCTATCTCTAATGAGGGCACTTCAAACGGACGACGAGACGTATATTTTCTAAAGGATAAGGTCATTTCATTCCCTCAACAAATGTTCCAAATCATTTTATGTATGAGCCAATTAATATTGATTCGTTCGGTGACGATACTACTACACCTACACAAATTGCATAATTTCAATCATAGATATCGAAAAATTGGATAGACCACTGCCATAACTAGACATAAGTAGGGGTTAGGTTGGTGAGATCGTTATAGGCTCGTATATTTTGGATAGGCCGTAAAACAAAAAGAACGATGCCATGAGCAAATTGCACACAATTCCAAATGTTTTTTTTTTATCAATTATTTTGTCTACTGTTAAAGTTCTTACGACAGTAATGTAAGAATTGAATTAAATAACAGAAGCTTTCGGAGAAGGTTTTGCCATCTGTTTAAGTTCAGCATTATCATCCATCGTCCTTGTCAGTGCGTGTATATAAATAGGGGAGTTATTTGGAGCATATTAAGAAAAGGAGGATTTTGATAGTTTTCCGATGAGTTACTTATGTATCGACGTCGGATATTTAATGGACTCTGGATCAAATCTCCTATGAGTTTATTTTAGTCTTATTGATTGTTGCTGATTTACTTACTGCTACTATGTTAGGAAATATAAATTTACATCAAAGTGATGGGCACAATAGGAAGTTCACTGAAATTCTTTTACTGAGTCTCGGAAGAAAACAATGCAGAGCTATGGTTCGTTTCATCACTGGCTACATTTTGCTTCACATCCATCAAGCAAATATGGAATTTACTGATGGTCCTGACTGTATTTCCTAGAAGGAGAGTCTGAGAAAACCGAGAACTTTCTGTCCGCTTTTACGTCCTTTTCCTAATGCAGGGTGTATACTCTTGTGCCTGCTTTTCTATCTGTGGATAAGTTAAACAGATTATCGTACCTGAATTTGAGCGCATCACTGGAAGCATGGGAAGGTTTTTCTGAGGAGTACTTTTGCTTTTGTTCAGCAGTTATAGCACAATGAGCCGCCTCGACTTCCGTGCTGGGTATGTTTTACCTCCAAACCTAGAAAAACAGGGGGCGACTAAATCATTAGGACTCTGGTGATACCGCGGCCAGAGTTGATCTATCGGCCTATTAAACCTTATGAAATATTTGATAGATTTCAAGAAAACGCGATAGAATTCAAGAAAACTCATTAGTTTTTAGATTTGTAAGAAATTTAAAGGATTATATTTATGTCATCATAGCAGGAAATATCTTGGAATAATAAATCCAGATTTTTCATTCCCAAAATATTGGAGTAGATAGGACACAATTGGTGTTTATTAATGATGACACGACACAATTTTTACTCACTTCATCACTGCATCTTTCGGCCGGCAACGTCTTGGTTTGTATTTAATAAGAAACTTTTCACCATCCAACAATTATTATTTGTCTGTTTTTCATATACGATTTTTTCTAGAGAACATATATCTCTAATAGAAGCAGGGGAAAACTACATACCAATGGAAAACTCGAAGGCATATCTATCTCACAAATTGTAAATCATTATCATTAAAGGGTGTACATAAATTGACTTATAGGGTGATTAATAAAATATGATGGAATAAATCTCAATCTCCTATAACATGGGGCATTCAACCATCCTATTGAATTTACATTTTTGTTGCCTTCCACATGTTTTATTAAGTACCTCCTGCATTAATGCAGAAATTGATAAAGATCACCCTAAATACAATTACATTTCCCTTAAAATTCATCCTCATATATGTTCATACAATCATTACAATCGTATCCAACAGGAGCAATATATTATTAGTTTTCGACTAATTTCAAACTAACAAGCTATAGACATAAATAGCAGTTACTGATTAGCTATTGGGAAAAGCTAATTAAACTTTTATTAATTTACTACATAGAAGAGATACCGTTCCAATAAAGTGCTTTGGTGACTGCTAATAAAACTCTAAATTCAAAATGCATGGCAACAACTGCATGCGCTACCTTGATATGGTAGTGCAGAACAAGATAATTAGTAATCTATAAATTGCGGTTTGCAATGCAATCTGATAGGTAAAAAAATGTTCACGACATTGCTCATGATACTAGAAATAATCGATTCATGGGTCATTGAGTTTTTACTTAATTAACAAGGCTGCAAACAATTTATTATTATTTTTTAATTTATTACATTTAGATTTCGCGATTTGATTTTAAAGTTTGATTATTGTCTAACTATCTAACAGTCACTCCTGAACCTGATTAGCTTCCCCTCGCATGCTTAAATTAATTGATTAACACTAGATTTACGACTAGATTTACCAACTCGTGCGTGCGGCGTCGAATGAACAGTAATACCATTTTTTATAAATGATGTGGAAATTAAAGTAATATTCTTACCTATACCTTGTTTTGACCTTAAACGCTTAACGACTCGCCTGTAATAAGTGAAAGAGTTTCTAAAAGGCTTCTTGTTTGAGCCCATTTTGACATTTAGAAGCCGTATTGTAACTTACAAGTTGTGTACTAGTGAGAAATATGAGCGATTAGTCTTAAAACAGTCGGGTTAAAAGTTCACCACAGCAATACTATTGTTATACGAATAGTCATTTAGTTAACGTATATGTAGCATTCTAATAACTGAATTAATTTACACTACTTAAAGGCTTATTTCCTATGTTTATAAAACTAATCAATTGTGACTATAATAACAGTAAATTCTATGAAGATTCTATCGTAATGCACAATTACATCGACGTCATATGACATGCACAAGCTTTTTAAGAATAGTACAAAGGATCTATTAGGGTGCGATTCTCTGGCTCCACCCCAAACTTATAATAATGGGAGAAGTGAAAAAAACTCATGACGGGGCCAAAACTCTTCGAAAAACCTTCTAAAGAAACTGGTGAATTAATTTCTTCCTACACAGCTTTGAATTACGAATCCAGTTCACATCATACTTATCACAATCTACAGAATTATACGTAAAAGTTTCATAGGGTGAGGTATACCGCTTATGTTCTTCCATAATCTATCTAAACTTTCATAGCTGCATAACGCATTTTAATTACAGTAAAAACCCCAGATATTCTTTGCCTGATTTTCTCGTCATAATCCTACTTGGTGTATATTTGTCATTGCAAAGGATAAGCAAAATAGCATGTAACTCAACTTTTGAACTGAATCTCTTTTTTTTTTTATTAATTACAACAAATTTCACCAGTTACCTATTACCCATAATCTGTTATACATGGTTACGATGTGAATTTGATGCTCTTATTGCTAGCATATAGATAAAGCTGGAGCATGTTACGATCTGTAAAATGTATTCTAACTTAAAAGATCTCCCTTCAAAAGAAATTAAAGTCACGAGTGATATACAACTTGCCATTATTAAGGAGTTTAGAAAGTTAACAATTTGTCTAAATTTCACCTTTTTTACTTTTCAATCAGATTACACTCCACATATGTATATGATACTTGTATATGTGTGGCATGTATGTAAACTGGAATTTTCCAACATACTAAGTCCTTTAAAAAGTTTAACATGGGAAAAAATGAATGGACGGACGAACGAACAAAAATTCAAATCTAATCTCGAAATTCTGTTCTAAATGGAATTTCAATTTTATCCCTAAAGTGAAACGAAACGAGGGCTCCCATCAATTTATATATGTATGTCGGAAGAAAATGCACTTGGAATACATCTGCAGATCACAGCTTTCCTCTTTCGTAAAAGTTAAATTTGCACTCCGCCCCCCCCCCCCCCCCTGACAGGAACAACCACATAACACATACATAGCACAACAGAAGCCACAATATCCTATGCAATGGAATACTATATACCGCCGGTAATGCCACAGGATATCTGTAAATTTCTGTTACTATAGTATTTCTGGAAATGAGGTTCTTGTTCTGTCCATTTGAATTATTTTATTGTGCAATAGCGATATCTATGTTTCATTTTATTTAGCCCCAATTCGGATCAACTACCTCTTTATCCTCGTTTACACATTGAAACACTTTCACTACCATTTAAATCTCCTCCATCAGAATGAGGCCCCAATTAGCTACTGTTTAAAGTAATTATGTAGGGTCGAAGCGTGAATCAATTTGAATTTCGGTGAACACGACTGTTTTGAATTTTAGCAGATTTTGGTTTTGTGGGATGACTTCCATAGTAGTTTCGTATTATGCCGGATGTAGTGAATCGGCAATTTCCTCAATTTTCTATGTTAATTTTTGTTTTTCTAATTTGAGTTTATAAACTTGTTGTTTTGTAAACGTGAAGCCAATTTTATTTGATTTATGCATATTGTGTGTTTCGCTTGAGCGACAATTGAAGTATCTAGATTTTACTTAAGGCATGTATGTCCAATCGGGCTCAAATTTGAGAGAATTTAGAGATAAACCAAGGGTAGATGGCTACCATAAATGTATCCAAGCAAGTATTTACTGTCGGCATGGTAATAAGTAAATCAGAATTCCCGTACTCATAGTAATTCATCATAAGGTATACCAAGTTTCTCATTCCTACAAATTTACAAATGTAAATTAGGCAAACTTTACATTTTAGACTACTACTTAAATTGCTTGCATTTTCGTGTGGCCTACAAATCTGACGCAAGAATTTTGGTTTTTACGATAATCTCACACGTGTCACAACGTGTTAAAAAGCAGCTAGTAAGTACCTGTCCATATCTTTTTATTTTATAGAATTTTTATTGCTTTTTATAAAAATATCATCACTATATTGCATGGAGAATCTAAGAACTAATTAGTTAAAATATAAAAAGTATCTTATTTGTATTTTATTTCTACGTCAGTGTACATTTAAATGTACATTGTTATAAATTATTGTATTTATTGATTTAGACTATATTTTTGCAGGTACTAATGTAGCTCAATTTGTAAGAATGGGCTATAAGTTTAAAATCGTGGAGGATGCTATTTTACCAGTAAGATGTTCTCGTCTAACTGCAAGCGGCGATATTGATCATACAATCGTCCATCAAAATGTTGCTTTGAAAGTTATTACTGAAAGACCAATAGTACTTATACCAAAAACTAATATTCAGTGGCGTAGACGCCAATACAGTGCGGTCCAAAAGCTCTTTCCATAGGCACTGAACAGGGCAAATAAATATATTAAAAAAATCGACATCTGAATATTTTGCGCAGTATTTTGGTGATGAACTTAATCAAACCTTTGTTTTTCATACAAACCACTATTACGCTATTACTTCAAGCCCACTGATAAAAACGAAATACAAAAATTTGTTTGGCTTGCACATTTTAATAGGGTTTTTGAAGCTGCCATGACTACGTCTATATTGGGACTCCGCTTTAGGAATTCAAGTCTTTAGAAAGAACATGACAATCAACAGATTTTGTCAGTTGTGAGTTGTAAATAATTTGGAAATTTCAGCCGACCACTTTTTCAAAGTTCGTCAGGTCATAGAAAATGTAAGGAATCGATGTCTACAACTTCCAGTTGAAGAGGTGCTATCTGTTGACGATAAAATTATACCATATAAGGTCAAGGTACTACTAATTGATCGTATTCTAGTAATTGACCCTTCTACCCAACAAAGACCAAAAACATTTCTAGTCGATAATTTTCAATTAAATCCGAACGTGTCAACAGGCGAAGCTTCCTAACTGTAGCTCATTATGTGTTAGTAATTACTGAAGCGTTTTGTGAACAGGTTCTGTGGTGTACTATTTAGATGTGGTTTTTTATATTAAGAAGTGGTATATCTAATTCAAAGGGTGGTATTAAATAACTTTGCTAAAAAATTGAGTAAGTTTTACGTATTCATTAAATTAGTTTGTGAGTTACGATAAAACAAATGTTTTAAAGTAAAAAATTACTTAATGGCACTTTAGGGGGTGGTCAACTACCGAATGCAATAATTGCTATTGATCTAGAGATTGACCGGGGTGGTCAATTTCTGAATAACCTGTGTAATTTAAATTATATCGAATTCCGAATTATATTGGTCGCCAGTAATCGAAAAAAGCACAGCGCTTACATATGAGCTAATAGTATGGTTTATTTTAGTAATTGACCGTTATGTCAATTACTGATTTATCTTATGGTCAATTTTTGGAACACACTTGACCAACATGCTTCTAATATTACTGATTTATCTTATGGTCAATTTTTGGAACACACTTGACCAACATGCTTCTAATATTTTTAATTTGTTTAAAAAACTACGAATGAAACGATTTTTGATTGCAAGTGCATTATGACATGTTACTTAATATTTCTTATTCAAATGTGCACATAAGCTAAAACACAGTATGCCTAACAGAAAGGGATCATTTAGAAATTGTTCAGAGGATGCGATGTCTTCTGCCATCGAAGACGTTTGGCTCCATCAAATGCCAACTCGGACAGCTGTCAAAAAATTTAAAGTCCCTATAACAACGCTGAAGTACAAGATTGAAGGCAAATCACCGATTAGAAGGAAAATGGGATCTAATTTCATTCTCACCAAGAAGAGGAGGCTGATTGTTAAAATGGGTCAGACTGGTTTTACTGTGACGTTAGATCAGTTATGTTTTAGTGTGGCGAAGTTTCTGAAGGAAATGAAACGATCGAACTTTTTAAATATGGTAGATTAGGTAGAACCTGGGTGAAGGGATTTTTACGTAAAAATCCGACTGTTTGCAAAGAATTTCGCGAAACCTCACCAGTCACCATCTACCGAGCGTCGGTTATAGAGCAGCAAATCTAGAATTGGTTTTCAGAGGTTTTCACCTATCTAAAAAATATGACTATGAAAACATTAGATGACCCATCTCGATTATTCACTTGTGATGAAACAGTTTTTTTTTTTTTAATCCGAAAGGGGCGAAAGTCTTAACAAAAAAAGGTGCAAAGAATGTTTACCAGCAAAAACACGCCAACGAAATGGAATGCGTCACAATTTTAATTACCGGCAATGCAGTGTGTTATTTAAATATAAGCGTGTGTCACAGGACATACCAGAAAATTTTCCTGAAGAGTGGGGCCTAGGAAAGACTGATTCTGAGTTGATGTGAGGCCTTCATTTAATTTATTTAAAATATTTTTCATCGTGGATGGTAAAAACAAAAGTAAGTTTACCAATCATCCTTTTTGTCCATGGACATGTTTCCCACTTATGCTTACAAACAAGCCAATTTTGTGAAAGAAACGGAATTATCTAAGTATCGCTGTACACAAAAGTCACCCAACTGCTGCAGCCGGTGGACGTCGCCGTTTTTAAAACTCTTAAGGAAGGTGGGAAGAGATAAGTACAGCAATGGAGAATAGAAAATTTAAAGAAAGGAAAGTTTCCAATCCTGCAAAAGGGGGATTTCGTCAAACTATTACGAGAACTATTGGAGAAAAACATTACAAAATCCGTTTAGTCGAACGTATTATAAAATTTTATTTTTGTCCGTGGAATCTACAAGAAGTGAAAGTACCTGGACAGGAAATCGAGAATGAGCAAGAATATGTAAGTAAGAAACTCTGTGTGAAATATATAAAAGAAGGCTTACGCTTTTTAAATGAAAACATGGACACCGCAAAGTTCGACTCCTTGCAGTCATCATTTAGCACGGCCGATACATGGTCTGGAGACTTAATTGACACGTCTTTATTTATGTTGTGGAAGAAGAACAAAATGGAGCTCGATCAACTGACCTTGTGTGCTGGGTCATATGCAAATGCGGACATTGATACAGGAACTGAATTTACAGAAGTTGAAGAACCATCTTTCAATGACATCGCTAGTACAACTGAACCGATTCAAAAGGAAGGACCTGCACTAATAGCCGACTTACCAATGAATTTAGCTAGTAGTATTACAAGTGTGGAACTAAAGTCGTAAGCAATGAATATCTATAGTAGACGTTTTATTCGTGAGGTATCGCTTTCTCGCCACCAATACCCCCGAATATCTTCAACTACTTTCTAGTCAAGAAGAGCTCAACAAAGAAGCCCTGTTGCTGGACTGTCTCACATCTATGATGTTTTACAACTACTACTCTGGGAAAATATAACTCCACAAAAAAAGCTCAGTTGCCGGTCATGAAATACCAAGACCTTTTAAGAGATATTTCTGTTGCACATCTATTATTAAAACCCAAAACAAGAGAACGTAACGTAACGTAACTACTCTCCCCCAGTGTTTTCTTCCGATTTGGAGCCTGTGTTTATGATATGTTGTATCACATGCTTCGCATTCTTTTTTGTCTGGAACTTTCGGTTTAAAGTTGTTCTTGAGCATAGTCTCGAGGAGGTAGTTGCTGTCCCTGTCTATACCAGGTGCGATAGACTACACCAATTGAAAGATGAATTCTTGTGGAACTCATGTACCAGATCGAATCCATCTCTGATTGAGATGCAGCGCAGCGATTGACGCTCCCTCTTGAGGTCTATGTAGAAGATGATCTCCAGGAGCCCTAGAGCTGGTTGAGTTGAGAGCGCCACTTAAATTAAGGAAGCACAATCCGTGAATCTTTTTCAATATGATACAATGATTGGGAAACTCCATTGTCGTCGTCCGCAGGGCCGGGACTCGTAACTATCGGTAACTTAGGTTATCAGGTCATCCGCGCAACATACTGCTTTGCACCCCATCTGGGTAAGTCTTAGCAAGAGATCATCCGTAATGAGTACACATGCAATCTGTGTTTTTTTCCAGTGGGGTTTTGTCACTTGTCCACATCTTTAATACATGTTTCACAATCTCAACATTCTCGCAAATCAGGAACTTCTGTGCCCAAAAAGCCCGCATATAATTGCTTCACTCTGGGTCCCATCTGCATTTTATCGTTCCTATCTAGAGATTTTGAAAAATTAATTTTTTTCATATTTCTCATTATCTACGCATTAATAGTCTCGTTCATTACTTCCACTCTGGTTTTAGTCCCAAGCATAAACGCACCACTGCCGTACTGAAGGTAGTCAATGTTATTAGGGAAATATTTGATTTGCATAAATTAATGCTACTGGTACTCGTTGATTTTCTATATCATGCGATATTGTGGATCATTCAATTCTCTGCAGAAAACTCGTTACAAAATTTAATCTTTCCAAAATTTCAACGAAATTTATTTTTAGTTATATAACAGTATTTTAAAATGGTAACTACTCTACCTTCCTTAGAGTTAATTCTGGTATTCCTGAAGGTTCAGTTCTTGTTCTTGTTCTTGTTTTGCATGATTTTATAAGTGGTTTGTTCCTCTCTCTTGAACATAGTGAAATGCAATTCTACGCTGACAATATTCAACTTTTCTAATCGCGACTCTTCGAACTTATCGAAGGTGTATTTTGCTTAATGTTGAATTTTGGAAAATCGTGTTTCTAATATGTGCATCGAAATAAGCTTTATACCTCTACTTAATCTGCCGTTATCTTTAATGACACTGGCGTGTGTCTTGTCCAGTCTCTGCTTATGCCTCTGATAATGTACGGTCACGAAATATTTGGCAAGCTTTATTATCTTAATTTTAATAAATTTGCTGATCACATTCAATCAAATTAAATCATCCTATAAGTTATAATCATGTTTCAGCTGATCCTACTACTTTTTTCGACTGTGATGTTTTAACATTCTTGAATTTCCGCCCTGCTCTTCAGGCATGCCATCAAACAATACCTTACCTCCCAGTATTAAGATATTGATTGTGTCGGATTCTTTTAGTAACACCGAAGTCCTCAAGCTGCAGTAACAAATATCTATGGCCAAATGTACTGAAGTGGCATTAAGCTGCATTAGTTATGTGATTAATTTTTTCTTTGTTTTTTTTTTTTTTTTTTATTTAGTTTACAGCAGTAAGTTTATGTGGTTATTTATGGTATCAAATTGTTTTTATGTTTCGTTTTCTCCTTTTTTTTTACATACATATGTATTACTTGTACAATTACAAATATTGCATCTTAATTGTACAATTTCATATGGGAATGAATAAACTGAAATTGAAATTTACAATTTAAAAACCGAAACCTTGAGATACCATGATTAATTAAAAGCGACAGCTTAAGCTAACACACAAATTTTACTTTCACAACTCGACTAAAATGCTCCATTTAGTCCTTAACAAATTTTTCAATGATATAATTTCAAACTAAATTTAGACAGAGTAAAATTCTTGTAAGCATCTTAGTTATAGCAGCAGACTAAGAATGAACATAAACAATACTTCATATCCTAACTAAGTGCTCTACTTTAAATTTTATCACCAGAAACGTCAGAAAAACTAAAACCAACACTTGTAGGATACCAGTTACAATTTTTAATTAAGCGTGCATTAGGGCTCTACAAAATCCAAGGCCACGCCAGAGAATAGCAATGGAAATTAAAAGAGGAACAATAAAGGGCTGCTTCTGTGAGAAACAGGGAAACTTCGCGTAGAAAATTAGAGATGGGCTATGTATTTAGAATGCCCTTCATCCTTTTTCCTTCCTTAACTATCCCCTCCGTTCCATCCACAATTACCAGTGCCAACATTCGTCAGGAACAAAGATATATCAACGACAGCATATGTATGCAAGTGCTTTTAAAATGAAATGCTGGATTTATAGTAAGTGGTGAGCTCAGACTAGAGCGGCACATTTTTAATGCTACTATTCATGTTACCTCCATATGTTTGTGAGTGTCAAAGAGATTTGAGACTATAAACATATGGGATTCCTAATAGGACTAAAAAAAAAAGAAAAAACGTAGTGAACTTAAATTTAGTCTGTAGAGTTTAAGAAGTGGACTATCTCAATTCTGTGTTTTCCCCGAGATTAGTTTAAACTCATCGAAGAGTGCTGTGGACTTATGTATAATAAGAATAGTGGTCTTCATTTCATTATCTTCTTTTGTAGTTTCAGATGTGTAAATAAAAGGGAGCACTCAACTTAATTGTATACCTCCCGATTAAAGAAACCAATCATCACTTTGCTCGAAAAAAGCTCTGACCGCATCGTTGTCAGCTTTGTACAGTACTGTTCTGCTTTTGTTATGGGACGGCTAGAATTAAAGGAAATTTTTAAGCTATTCCACATGAAATTTTCTTTGAGCCGAAAATGTTTATAAATTTACAATCACTACGAGTGATTCGAAAATCATATAACTTGAGAAAGATATAGAGTAACATCCTATTTAACTACTTCGTTTATGTTCTTTTGTCCTGAAACTCGATGTGTCGAGTTATCAATACTTCGAGCTTAGTCCACCGAATTAGAGGATATAGTGTAGTTGTCGAATCAAGCGCTCCAATGGCATTGTGATTTTTGAAGAGGATGGTTCCTTCGTCAGATCTTGTCGAAGCGTCAGACAAGCCTGTTTATAAATACAAGTATTTTCGTTTGGAAGACGTTAAATATATTAGTTAGTCCATAGCACTTACGAGTTCCAAATATTTCAGAAAATATTCAACCTCCTACATCTTACATACGCATTGAACCCGTCTGTTTTCCCCACTTAAGTATTGTCAGTGGAAGTTGTAGTTGTCACCTCAGTAGCAAGTTGAAAATTTTACTATGCCCATAGTGTCGACTAAGTGGAACTTATTGTCCTAAATAATGCCAGACGTAGGATATATAGGTTTCGATACAAATTATGTAAAAATGTATGTAAATTTTCTGTCTGCGTCAACCCGTACGCTCCTTAAACTATCGCAGCGGTAAATGGAAGTATACAAAAACGAATGAAGCAACAATTCTTTGAAGGTTAGGAGTACTTCACCTCCGTATACCAATCCGTATCTTTCATTAGAAAGAAGCAATTTTTGTTTGTTTTTATTTCTCTCGTGCTTCTTTTATTTTATTTATTTTTAATTGACACCCGGGTTATAACTCCATATTGACATGCATTTTCCGAGCGTCCTTTTACAGTAGCTAGTAGTAGCTATTCCCTAGGAAATAAGAGTAGATCTAGGAATCCGTTAGTGGCCTAAGTGAAACAGACTAAGCCTAATCTTGGCGGTAGCCCTATAATCACCTATACTACTCCTATATAAACACAGAGATATAATCCTGGATGGGAGCACTAATCTCATTCCAAAATTTTCCTTGATGGCATAAACTGGTATCCATTTGGCTTTTTTTAACCCGTTCTTCAATATATATCTTCCAACTCCATTTTGGGTCGAATATAATGTCCAAGTTTATTATACTGGAGGCAAGTAATTTATCGGCTCAATTCTGAGAGTATTATGTGTGATATTTTCGTCACATTTATGCTACAGTCCATAGACTACTTGTTTTTGTTCCAAAGTTACTTCCGACATTGTGCTGCTCCTCCTCCTAAATATGAGGATCTTGCTAGGATACGAACACGTCCCAGACAGAGTCTGGGCTTTTTATACCCTAGATGAAATCATAGGGGTATACTGAGTTTGTCATTTCTTTGTAACACCTCGAAATAATGATGGTGGAGCAAAATGGATTGGACACCCATTCATAATATTAAAAGTTATTTTGATTTTTGCATGTCCGTCCGTCTGTGCGCACGAAAACTCGAGAACGCGTATACTTAGAGAGCTGAAATTTTGTACACGGACTTTAAAAAAAAAAAGTAAAATTATGTTCAAAAATGAGACAAATCGGGCAACTCCTTCGTGGGGTTGCCATATAAAAGTTTCGATTTCCGCTATATATTTGGACACTGCCTGAGAACGCGTTGACGTGGAGAGCTGAAATTTCGTACGTGATGTTTTTACTACATTAGCAAATAAAATATCAAAAGTGGACTAAATCGGGCAACTCCTTCTTGGTGTTGCCATATAAAAATTTCGGTTTTTTACGTATACTTTGAAAACGATCAGTCCAAGACATTTTTATTGTACTATAAACTTCTGCAGAATGCGAAATCCTATAAAATTGGTTATAATCATTTTTTCTGTGCGAGAAACTGTTCTAGAAATATATGCGAAAAACAACTTCAAAATCAATACTTGAATAGATCGGTGACCATACGAAATTTAATACGGGCATTCATCTAGCGTATCATAAGAATTGGTCTTAGAACAATTCTAGCTTTTTTACTTGTTTTAAAGTTAATAATATTAACAAAATATTTTTTATTTAGATTTTCATAAAAAATCAACCCGGAGAGAACGCCTCTACCACTGAAGGTGCAATTTTAATGTGTAAAACAGTAAAAAAAATGGCGGGAGGAGAGCAGGGAATGGCATGAAGCAATATTTCAAAAAGTAACACGTAAAAAAGTTTTAGATTTCATAGAATGCACATGTAGCTATCGATTTAGAGACTTAGTGATGCAATGAATAACAAATTAGATCTCAGTTCTATCTATGTGGTATGGGTTCTAAACACATTGGCATCAGCCCATTTTGTCCATTTCAATGAAACACCTCTCTTTAGTTACCAGCTCACATAGAATTGCAAGCCCAACTACATTTAACAAGAAACAAAATGACATTCTCCATCTACCCTACGAAGAACTTGAAGGAGTTGAAAAGAAATTAATGGAAAGTCGATTAATTCAGAGCCTGTTGATCTAGATTTTTTTCCTCATCAGTCTAAACTTATCTGCGTAGGCCTACTCTTAAAAAATTAAGGTACAAGATTTTCCCATCAGAAATATATAGTTAACCATCCGCTGTCGATTTTACTGTTTCTCTGAAACTAGGATAATTCAAATTATACACATATAATGACGGATAACTATCAATATAAAAACAGTCTTAGTTTTATTTACAAACGCACTCACACCTTTAGTTTAAAATTTTTAATTGTTTTGCTTTTTCAGTATTTAAATTTAATATCAACCAATGACCTCTGACTAATACTTTAATTGAATACTGTCCACCATTTCATCTTAATGCCATTATCACTCTCATTATCACTATCATCATCATCGTCATCATAATCATTATATTCATATCTATAGAGACTAGTTAGGTAAGGTTCCTCTATGTGTATTTGAGTAGATTTCCAGCGTCTCATTCCACTAAGAAATTTCTCCCACGATTTTCGTTTTCGGCACATCCTTGCCAATCAGTAAAAGTCATGTAGCCATCTCATTCTGAAACTCTTGGTAGTTATTTCTTCAACAATTAGACTTAGTGCGCCCTCACAGAAATAATAATTTCGTGGAGATTTGAGAAATACTTTACTTTTGCTATTCATAAATAGAATAAAATCTCTTTTACGAGCATTCGTTTAACCACAACTGGATGAACTTTTCACGCACATATAGAGTATCCAGCTATGTACTGTAATGAATGGCAGCAAAGTGATGACTGTTCAAATTTTTCTTGTCCTAGATCAAGGTTCCAATTCCATAAGTTTTCTTTTCCTGAAGAGGATTCAGATCGCAGCTGTTGTTCAAATTTTATTCCAATTCCAACGTTTCTTTCGATAGAAGATGGTGGTTATACACAGAAAATTCTTATTAAGTTCAACTACACTTAACAGACCTTCTGAAGTTGCTTTTCAAAATATAATTCTTATGAGGACGACACGGATGGAAACATAGAATCACTATCTATGTTGGAAAATACAAACATCTGTACTTACAGTAATTCTCTACTTTAGAAAAGGTGAAGATGGGGATTAAGGGCACCCTGTGGGTCTTTTCTGGAATAATATCCCATTTCCCGGCGTCCTGTCTTCAGCATTTGAGAATGAAAAGATTCAGACTCTTGACAAGAACGACATGGGCTACATCAAGAATATTGTCATCCGTGGGAGAGGAGATGAACCGCAACTAGTTTTGCCCATCTTTTGAATACAGGACCGGCCCATCAGAGGCTTTTTGTAATCTAAACAGCTCCAACATTCAATTGTTATAGAAGAAAAAAATGGAATAAATAGATACTTTTGTGCTAGCGCTATTAGACTTCCACTTCCATTACATCTTTGAGTAGATAGTTTCTTCCAAGGTGTACGATTTGACTTCCGAATAATCTTACCTCTCATAGGAGGAGCTTACTACTTATTACAACACAACATAGGGCAGTAAAACGTTACTTTTTTGTTTTTTTACCCCACAAGATGTCCATATTGTGGGGGCACTTTTCTTTAATCAACATCAATGAACATATGGAATGAGGAGAGTCTATTTTCTATACCCTTATATTTCCCACACAGTCTCTGCAGTACGTACCTACACGAGAAAAATGTATTGACTTTTAATGCCCTGATTTCACGACGTGTTAAATGGGTTTAGTCGATATTTTGTAATTAACTAGCTGCCGGTCAAGTCAAAAGGTGAAAAAGGTGTTATATATTCGGGAGAAACCTGGGTCGATAAGTCACTCTTGACCTTCAGACACTTCAGACACTTTCACCTTGATTACTCACTTTCAGATTTAGGGGGAATATCCAAACAAACCACAACACTGTACTCCGTGCAATTGTAGCTTTATTTCTCTTTTTTGTTAAACCTGTAACTGCCACTAATCTGTTAATTCACAGATAACTTTTTTAACAAACGAAACATTTATACTTTATTATACTAGAATTCCTTTTAATTATTTATGCCGATAACATTTCTAATATTTTGCCAAAGGCGACCAATCTTTTTTCTTCTATTTTACAGACCGGGAAATTCATTCGCGAGGCGACCGTACCGCAATCCAAAAATCAACTCCTATATCGTTCGCGCTCAAAAACCGACTGCTCTCGACTTGGATTTTTGTAATCGCAAGTCTAGTTGCTCAGGATAGGAAAGTGCTTAATTAGCATTCCTATCCTGAGAAAATTATTTACCGCTGGGCATGTTTAAACATGCCCAGAATTATCGCGACGAACGATGGTTGGAATTGAAATTTGATATTTTCATAAATATCCAACCATCGTCGTGCTATCGTGCATACATTGTTGCGATCACAATGTATGCAGCTCGCGACAATTCGCTGATAAGAGCTTTTTTCGGTGAAGACTTGATCATTTCAGTCTTCACCGACGTAAAATTTTATGCGCCCGATATGTATGTTTGTATGTATGTACATACATATCGTATTTACGACAAGTCTTACTGAAGGTACGATTTGTCGTGGGGCTTTTGTTTTTTTCTAATGAAACGACTTGGGATGAAACTTAAAACTTCTATTTTTCCCAAGTCGTTCTTATAGGAAAATATTTTGGTTTTGTGCAAAGGAATGTGACGAAATTGCTGATGGCAATTTTTCGCTTTGCAGAGAGATAAGCTAACCATATTTTAAACATGATTAGCTTATGAAAATTAAATATGTTTTAATGATTTTCCCAATGATAATTGTTAATTACAATTATCATTGTTAACCCTTTTTAGGTATACAACAATCCTTCCCCCTGCGAAAAAGAGGATTATTCTTTGAAGAGGAATAATTCTCAGGGGAAGTTGTTGTTGGGGCTTTTTCATTGGTTCGGCTATTGGTCGGTTTGGCACAGGTTTTCGTTTTTACATATTTTCTTATTTATATTTTAATAAAAAAATTTTTGTTATCTTATTTTCTAAAATTGTTTTTAAATATCTAATCCTATTCTATTCTATTGCTTTATTCTTACTATTTTCTACTGTTTTTTTTGTTTTGTGTGTTATGCATATGTATGTTATGTTTTTTTTTTTTTGTTACACTTGTATATTTGTTATGATCTAAAGTTAGTGGTTATTTAATTTTTATTCTGGGTTAATAATGATAATATTTATATTTTTATATTATTTATTAAACACTAGCGGGGGAGGGTTTCGTTTTGTCCTTGTTTTTAGTTTGGATATACATATGTTTTTATTACACTAGTTTTCCTTAAATCTATGCTTTAGTACTTATATACGTATGTCCTCTCCCCTTTCGTTTTTATGATTAACTGATTTATTTGTGGTTAATAGAAACCACTTACATTTGTCTGTATTTTAGTACCAGTGATAATGCTGATGACCATTTGAAGTGGTGATACTATACCACTTGCACTGACCTTGTAGGTGGCAGGGTGCGGGTCCTTTTGAGAGGGGTAGGGTCGATTATTTCGATTTGTTTGATTTGTTCCTCCGCCTCTAGGGTTTTTTCAAATTTACGTGAATGATAATTTTTCATAAATGGGATTAGCCATTTGGCGACCAGGTACAGCACCATACATGTGATGACAACACCAGTTAAGGATACCGATGTTGCAGCTAGGACATGTGTACGGTGGTGACTGATATGAGGAACTATTTTTTCTAATTTTTCATCCAGTTCTTTTAATGACTGGGTACCTTCTAGGATGATGCTGTTAGTGTCATCTCCTGAATATAGTTCTGTCTGTATTTCTTCCGACGGTATTTTTTCTTTGGTTTCATTAAGATATTTTTCTACCATTTGCTCTAATGGAGCGATATTTGGGAAGTAGTTGGGTTGTTTGAGACTCAATTGCTGGATATTCTCTGCCTCATAATGTAGGATTTGTGATCCTACTTGTAATTGACAGGGATGGTTGATAGTAATTATTCCTTGGCCTTCTATTTTTGAAGTTAGGAATTGTTGGGTACACTGAAGGTGTACAATTGTTGGTTCTATCAACGAGAATATCCAAGAATTTGGTTTACTTAATTTAATAAGTAGGTCTCTGGGAGGTATTTGCGCTCTAAATTGACACGGTGGCTCTTCCTTTAATGGATTAAAGAGCAGCTTCACTACGCATTCTTTGGACATTGTAGCCTTTGTTATGGGAATGCCTAGCTTAGCGATGTAAGTGTCCTCTTTGGAAGATTGCGTGATCTTTTTGAAGATTTTAAGATCTTGTGTTTTTAACAATAGAATATCCTGTGTCTGTACCTGGTGCGCTACGTGCGAGTACTGTATTTCGGGTACCAATGATTGTTTTTTACTAACATGGATAGGGAAACTATGTATCCTATACAACTTCATTCGTGGTAAATTGAAAATCGGAAGTTGTATTCTAATAACTAATTTGTCTTGGACTATACGAGCCTTTGTTTCCGCTGTCTGATATAACAGGGAGAGACAATTTTGTGCATCTGGGCAAGTAGCGTGGGACTTGTGGTATATCTCTAATAAACTTTTGGGAGACACCACTAGCGGATGCAACTGGTGATTTTTACTGGAGATTATTATGTCGAGTAAGGCTTGTTGCCTGTACTCAATCTCGACAATTTGTAAGGTCAGGCTTGAAATTATCTCCTGCCTTAATTGTCTCATTAGTAAATCATCAGTGATATTTTGCATTCTATTTACCTGGAGATTTATTTGACGTTGTCTTTCCTGCAGAGATGTCAGTGGCTTTTGCATTTGTTGTAGTGTAGTTTTGACTACACTGATCTGCTGTCTTTCCAGGTCGGCTAGTGCTTTTGTATTTGTTTCGAGCTCCTCGAGTCGACTGTATACCTCTTGTTCATTAGTGCTGTCCATGGTCCCGAATAGGTAGTGCATTGCATTGCCTATTCCATCGAAGATGGATCTTGTTGATTTTGATTTGGGGACCACTTCTCGAATGACACTTGTTCTTCTCTTGATATTTTCTAAGAGAGAATGAACGTGTTTTTGCTGTACCAGGCATAGCTCATCGGTTTGAGAGCGATTCGAACATAGTCGGTGAACTAAGTGCTCCGCCTGTTCTGCCATAAGCGTTTGGTTGTCCAGTTCCCTTAGGTTGATCTCCGTTAGTATATTCCATGTACTCTGGTATACTTGTAATTTTCCTAGGTCCTCATACAGTATTCCTGTATTGTTCAGGGGACTTATTGTGTAGGCTTCCGTTTGAGTTTGTCCCATTGCCAGATGGAAGCAGCATATTAACACCAATATGTGCTTCATGCTCTGTAGAAAATGAAGGATAGGCTTCGTTAGTCAATTAGTCGTACTAGATGATCTTGTGTGTGTAACTAGAAGAACTTAATTTAATTGTAGAATTTTGTATGATGGGAACTTATTTGCTAAAGATATATGTACCAGTATGCTACTCATAATAGGGCTTTAAACGGTTGTTGTGTATGACAACCTGCCGTTTGCCTATTTTTATGGTAGTGTTTGTTGGACTGGGTACATTTGTTACCAGATATGGGCCAACCCAGATTTGAGACAATTTGTGTTTGCGGCTTTCACTTTTGAGGAGGACTTTGTCTCCTAGGTGGAAAGTGAGAGGCCTGACTGTTTTGTCGTAATATGCCTTTGAGCGTTGTTTGCTGGCTAAGAGATTTTTACGAGCCGTGGCATATGATCTTTGTAATCTGTATTTGAGCATATGGTAATAACTTTCGTGGTTATATACGGGCTCAGGGTCCCGTTTTAAATTAGTCGGGACATCCGCTGTGAAGCCGTAAAGGCAATCCATCGGGGTTAGTTTAGTACCCTCGTGTACACTGTTATTGTACACGAATGCAGCGGTTCGTAGGAATTGATCCCATGTTTTGGGATTCTCGTCTACGATTGTACGCAGATATTCGATTAATGGTCTATGGGCACGTTCTAGTGCTCCATTAGACTGTGGATGGTATGCGGAAGTTTGTAACTTCTTCACCTTTAGCAGTTTGCAGACCTTCTTGAATAGCTCACTCAGGAAATTAGTTCCCTGATCGGTGACTATTCTCTTTGGAATCTCATTGAAAAAGATTTGCGCCACCGTTACTGCTTCTCCATTTGGTATGGCATACCAATCGACAAACTTGGTGAGATTATCTTGAAACGTTAAGATATATTTATTACCTGATATGGTCTCTTCTAGTGGACCTACTATATCGAGGTAAACCTTGTCGAAAGGTTGTTCTGCGATGTCCGTTATTACCATTGGCATCTTGAATTGTGGCGATGCCTTCATTGTTTGGCACTTAGGGCATTTTTTTATGTACTTTTTTATATCGCTAAGCATGTGTCTCCACCAATACTTGCGTCTGATTCTTTTATAAGTCTTAATGACACCCTGATGGCCGCCGAAAGGAGAGTCGTGGTAATCCTTTAGGATTGTTTGAACTTCCTTGGGGCTCGTGATTATCTCAGGTGCCTTGACTGGACTTATTTCTTGTTCAAGCGTAGCAGGGGGTTGTATTTCCGCCTCTGGGAGTTTAGTTTCTTTATCCTCCGCTGCCGTGGGCGGTGTTTCAGCGCTGGAGCTAGTATTGGCCTCTTGGGCTTTTTGTTTTTGAGCTCTGGTCACGGCGAAGCAATGAGCGGGTTTCTTTGTTTTCTTTTTACTTGGGGAAAAGCTTTCCTCCACATCTGAGTCCATAGTGTGGTGGACTTGGGCTTGTACCGTTAAAGTGTTGCCTGTATTGTCTTCGATTAATACTTGTGGAATGCGGCTTAATGCATCCGCATTGGTATTATACTTCCCTGGTTTATATTCGATGGTATAATCGAATTCCGATAATTTGTGGTGAAATCTCACCAAACGGGAAGTCGGGTCTTTAACGTTAAAGACACCTTTGAGAGGCTTGTGGTCAGTATAGACCGTGAATTTCCTGCCTTGGAGGTAGCATCGGAAATTCCTAGTGGCCCAGACTATAGCCAATAACTCCTTTTCAATAGTGGAGTAATTTTTTTCGGCTTTGTTCAGCGTTCGGCTGGCATAGGCGATAGGCTGGTCTTTTCCCACTTCTCCTTGGGAAAGTACAGCGCCTAATGCTTCGTTACTGGCGTCCGTTGTAAGATTGAAGGGTTTAGAGAAATCTGGATAGATCAAAAGTGGTGGGGAAATTAGAGCATTTTTAATGCTTTGAAATGCTTCTTGGCATTTCTCGGTCCAATTGAATTTTACGTCCTTGCGGAGTAAATTCGTGATTGGACGAACGATTTTAGAGAAGTCCGGAATGAACTTCCTGTAGTAATTGGCGAGTCCTAAAAAGGACTGAACTTGCCTTACTGTTCTGGGAACAGGAAATGTTTGGACGCAGGCCGTTTTGCTGGGGTCTGGTAATGCACCTTCGCTAGAGCATTTGTGCCCTAGGTAAACAACTTCTCGTCTCAAGAACTGGCACTTCTCTGGCTGCAGTTTGAGGTTGTTCTCTCTCAATTTGTTGAAGACTTTACGAAGTTTATCATTGTGGTCATTTAGGTTTTTCCCGTAAATGACGATGTCGTCAAGATAAACGAAACATTCGAGGCCTTATAGGCCTGTCAGAACGAAGTTCATGAGGCGTTGGAATGTAGCGGGAGCTCCTTTGAGTCCGAATGGCATACGCTTAAATTCGTAGTGCCCGTAATTAGTGCTAAAAGCGGTCTTATGTCGATCTTTTTTGTCGACTAAGACTTGATGATAGCCGTTGGCCAAATCGAGAGTGGTAAAGTACCTGGCATGACCTAGTTGGTCAAGAATATCCTCGATTCGGGGTAGCGGAAATGCGTCGCCAATTGTCTTTTCATTCAATTTGCGAAAATCGACAACGACGCGCCACCTTTTTTCACCATCGGGTCCCGTCTTTTTGGGGACAACTAATAAGGGTGAATTCCAAGGGCTTTTGCTAGTTTGGACTATCCCGTTTTCTAGCATTTCTCTTAATTGCTCGTTGATCACTTGTCTCTGGGTCTCTGGTAGTCTGTAGGCCTTTTGGTTTATGGGCGCTTGATCTTGTATTAAAGGGATATTGTGGGTGATAGCATTTGTGTATGTGAGCTTATCACCTTTTAGAAAGAAGATATCATTGTACTCGTAGCAGAGTTCGGATATCGAAGCTTTTTCTTCCGCATTTAGGTTTGGGTCTAGGCTGAGCTCTTGGTCTAACCTGTTGACTCGCGGAGTATGTGTGGGATCTTCATGATCCGGAAATAAGTATTTTACGTGTTGTAAGATAGCTGTGTTTTCCGAAAAGCTTATGTCTCTTTCCTCATTTGGTGTAGTTGTGTACTTACTATCTGTTTTACTTACATTACTAGATGGCAGGGAATGGGCTTCCTGCATTTTTAATGGTGGAGTACCATGTTTTATGGGTACTTTTGATTGGTCCGAGTACTCGCACGCTTTTGTATTTTGGCTAATAGGCCGTGAAAAATTGGTTCTCTTAATACTATTTGACGGTGGAGCCAACTTTGCCTTCAATGAGGTCTTACGGATCTCGCACGCGTCTTTTATCGAGCTCAGGGGGCACCTTGTATTCTTAATACTAATTTTATTAAGTGGTGGAGTCGACTTTGCCTTTAAGTAGGTCTTACTGAGCTCGCACGCACTTGTGATAGGGCTCTTGGGCCACTGTTGTTTCTTAACACTAACTTGGTTGGGTGGTGGAGTCGTCTTTGCCTGAGAGTAGGTCTTACTGAGCTCACACGCACCTGTTATAGGGCTCTTTGGCCTCGTATATATCTTAAATCTAGGTAAACTAGACGGAGGAGTCCTCGGCATCTTGTTTACCGGCTTCTGGATCTCGCTCGCATCTTTTATAGGGCTCTGGGGCCTCGAAATTTTTTTATAATTTACTCTATTGGACGGTGGAGTCATTGCTGCCTCTGTTCGGGTCTTACTGAGCTCGCACACGTCTTGTATGGGGCTCTTGGGCCGCGTTAGTAACTTATATCTAGGTATTCTGGAGAAAGAAGTTTTGCTTGACTTCTGTTCTGCCTTGGGAGGCTCACTGATGTTTGTGTTACTCGCTTGCGATTTATTCGGCTTGAGAACGTGTTGTGTATCAGTGGCTTCTCCTATTGGGATGACGGCGTAGTCATGTATAGGGAGAAGTTGTAATAATAAACTGTTGATGACTACTTTAAAATTGTTAATGTTGAGTATGGCAACTAGCACTGTTTCTTTCCCAGTAGGGAGTAAACTGTTGGCCAGGAAGACTCCGTCGCCCATCTCTTTAGATAAACAGAGCATTTCTTCCTTCACTCGTAACGGGACTGTGGTGATAATTTGTGACCTAGCAGGTATGCATATCGGTTCCTCTAGAGTAACCAGATGCTGCCTCATATCGCTGGTTTCTTGATCACCCAGACAGCTCTTTTCGCATTCCGTCGGCTCTTGTTGAACCTGGCAGCCAGCATTACTCTTTTGAGATGCCTTGGAGACACTGCATGTAGATAGCTTAACCGGTTTAGGTTCCATCTTTTCTGCAAGTGACCTCACTTCGACTGCTTTTCTGGAATACAGCTTGTCCGTTTTGCATGACAAGGGCACAGTAAACTCTTCGGGATTTGTTTCCGTACAAGGAAACTTGAGTGCTCTATTTGGGCCTTCAACATTACAATTGTTTGATAGGAAATCGTTTCCTAAAAGGCCGTCATCGGAAAGACCTGGCAGGTTTTGTACCACCTGAAACTTGCAGGGAATTTTATTTTTAAAATTGAAGTTGCCCTTGCAATTTCCCAATGTCTTTCCGGTTCCAAAAGGGGTCTGTAAAGTGCATGCCTCATTGGAATTAATTATCTTGAGGTCTTTAATTGCTCTTTTCTTAATAATACTAACCTCAGCGCCAGTGTCCACTACTAGTTTTGTATGGCCGTTAAGGCTTATGTCCAGTGGAAGTTTCACTGTAGGGACACCGGATTCGGGCGCTTGAGGTGACCCTTTTAATTTTTTAGTTGGGTTTATAGTCGAGCCGGGGAGTTTTGGGTCGACTGCATGTCGTTTCCCTGACTCCGGGCTTCCCATTTTTTCTTCTGGCGGCAGTCTTCGCCTGCATGTCCTCGGCGACCACAAAAGGTGCATTTGAGTCTTATGTTGAAGACTTGAGGACTCTTTGTGTTGTGTTGCTCTTGTGTAGATCTGTTGGAGAGGCGTGGAGGAACAATTTGTTGGGTCTGTTGACTTTTTCTGCAATCACGGACGTCATGTCCATAGATTTTGCAGTTTGAGCAGAAAGGGGTGTTCTTGCGCTTAAGGCAATCTGTATATGTATGACCCTTTCGCTGGCAGAAATTACACGTGATGTTACGGACCAGTGCATCTGTATCCGAGTTTCTGGCATCAGTGTTTGTAAACGGTCTTTGTCGTGACTGTGATGATCCTGGGTTATTCACATTGCGTGAAAACTGGGTTGGATTTGGAGCTCGAGGTGATGCGAACATAGGTGTTGATGGCATTTGATAGTAAGGAGCTCTATAGTAAGCTCTCACTCGTAAATCTGGGTCTACTGGAGCCATTGGAGGAGCTTGTACGAGAGGAGTCTGGACGAATGTAGCACTTTGCTGTAATTTCTCCATGTCCAAGGCTTTTTGAATTAGTGACTCTAAATCGCCTTCTCCCTGCGTGAGCAAATATTGACACAGGTGTGGGTTAGTTACTCCACTTTTCAAAGCGTTTTTGGCAAAATCCATCAGCTGTGTTTTCACAGCAGGGACTGCCTCAGCTCCATACTTCTGTGTCGCTGCCTCGTTACAAATCGTCAACAACTGTTTCAATCTTGTAATGAAGACAGTGAGAGATTCTAACGGGTTTTGTCTGGTGGTAATTAATTTGTTCACCAGCTCCTGATATGTCTCACGGGGAAGATACGTTCTATTTAAACGTTCCTCTACTTCAGTAAATGAAGCAGGGACGTCTGAAGCGAATAATTGGTATGCGTCACCTCTGAGTCTTGTAGGAAGGACCTGAATGAAAGCCACTTTTTCTTCATTATTAAGGCACTGCATAGTTTGTTTGCAACAGCCAATGAAGGTTTGTAACTCTCGTCCCAATTGTGGGGTACTTTCACCCGAAAATAAGGGAACGAGTTGAGCTGTGAGCTTAGCTACTTTAGCGTAATCCACCATTGTGTGTAGTCTATTGACTGGAAATTGAAATTTGGGTGGACTAGCTGGGCTTGTTTCTGGGCTGATTTCCGTTAAGGATTCTTCGAGCCAATCGATCAGCAGGTCTTCGGGAGTTGGTTCAGCTACTTCACCGTCACTGTCGCTATCACTATCACTGTCACTTAACCTAACACTCTTATTCTTCCCTAGATCTAAACTGAGTGAGCGCCGAGATTCGGAAAACTGTTCTAGTTCCTTTCGGAACTGTATTGTTTTTTCTTTTAAGGTCTTTAACTTGACGAGTCTGGTCTCACGCTCTGTTTTTAATTTGTGATCTAAGGCGTTACAACGGGTAATCGTCAGTTTATCCGATTCCCGCGCTCTCTCGTATAATTTATTTAAAAACTTAGCTAAACTTACTTGACTATTCAGACCTGGCAGAACGGTTCCGCTTCGAAGTCTAGGTCCTGTTGGGGGTAACTGTGGAGGTTTTTCTCCTGCAGCGGATGATGTACCTTCACCGGGGTGCTGTGTATTGGCACCTGGGGTTGATCCCGCGTCGGCTAAAGATGGAGAGTTTTCCCTCGCTGCTGTTTCTGGTTCCTGCTGAGGTAGAGCAGGATTGTCGGCTGGCATATGATGCGCTGTTCAGTGAAAGGGGGGCTCCTTGCCTGCTTAGGTCCCTTTGCTGTAATTGAGAGGGGGGTTTCTTTAACCGCCTTCGAGTTCCCTCTCAATCCTTTGTCGGTTGATTTCGGCTTTCTTTTGCAGCTGGGGGGGCCCTGGGCCGTCTTAACTTCCCCTGGATCTAGTTGGAAAGGGGGCTTATAAGCCGTCTTCGATTTCCTCTTCAACTCCGGATCGTTGACTGCTAGCGTTTGTTCGTCTGGTTGGCTGGAGCTTCAGGCTGTGTCCTGGCTGATCTGTACTCGTCCTTCTGGGAGGTTTTGGATGGTTTTCCACTTCCTTCTTTGGAGTGTTTGATAGTATCCCTCGGTGGTGCCTGTGCACTATTTGGGGTGAACGCTTGCCCGCCTGGAGCAGAGGCGCCTAGAGATGGTATCTACCCGAGTGTTGGGGGTGACTTGGCCTGAGTGGCTTCGTCAAGGGAACCCCTTAGGTTCGCAGGATAGCGGATTTTAAAGCTCTTATGCCTTTCTATTTTGACTTTAGAAAGCAGGCTTCCACTATCCTACCGGCTGCGCCAATTTTGTTATATATTCGGGAGAAACCTGCGTCGATAAGTCACTCTTGACCTTCAGACACTTCAGACACTTTCACCTTGATTACTCACTTTCAGATTTAGGGGGAATATCCAAACAAACCACAACACTGTACTCCGTGCAATTGTAGCTTTATTTCTCTTTTTTGTTAAACCTGTAACTGCCACTAATCTGTTAATTCACAGATAACTTTTTTAACAAACGAAACATTTATACTTTATTATACTAGAATTCCTTTTAATTATTTATGCCGATAACATTTCTAATATTTTGCCAAAGGCGACCAATCTTTTTTCTTCTATTTTACAGACCGGGAAATTCATTCGCGAGGCGACCGTACCGCAATCCAAAAATCAACTCCTATATCGTTCGCGCTCAAAAACCGACTGATCTCGACTTGGATTTTTGTAATCGCAAGTCTAGTTGCTCAGGATAGGAAAGTGCTTAATTAGCATTCCTATCCTGAGAAAATTATTTACCGCTGGGCATGTTTAAACATGCCCAGAATTATCGCGACGAACGATGGTTGGAATTGAAATTTGATATTTTCATAAATATCCAACCATCGTCGTGCTATCGTGCATACATTGTTGCGATCACAATGTATGCAGCTCGCGACAATTCGCTGATAAGAGCTTTTTTCGGTGAAGACTTGATCATTTCAGTCTTCACCGACGTAAAATTTTATGCGCCCGATATGTATGTTTGTATGTATGTACATACATATCGTATTTACGACAAGTCTTACTGAAGGTACGATTTGTCGTGGGGCTTTTGTTTTTTTCTAATGAAACGACTTGGGATGAAACTTAAAACTTCTATTTTTCCCAAGTCGTTCTTATAGGAAAATATTTTGGTTTTGTGCAAAGGAATGTGACGAAATTGCTGATGGCAATTTTTCGCTTTGCAGAGAGATAAGCTAACCATATTTTAAACATGATTAGCTTATGAAAATTAAATATGTTTTAATGATTTTCCCAATGATAATTGTTAATTACAATTATCATTGTTAACCCTTTTTAGGTATACAACAAAGGTCTTCGCAAACCTCAGCTAGAAATGATTTATTGCTCGAAAATTTCATTCTACGTAGTGTTGGTTGAGCACTTTAATACGGTAGCAAACGAAAAATGGGGCGTAAATATACCTAAAAGTAAAGAGTGGAACTGGGAAAACGTAACAGGATGCTCTTCATTAAAGAAAAAGTAGAAACAAGTTCAATACTTTTAAAAGTTTAAATTTTTCATTGCAGGAGTTTAGTTTAAATGTATCTAAGGAGTAAATGTATGTATGTAGTTATGCATACCTAAGTATGCATAAAGATAAAATTAAAGCTATAAAAAAATTTGTGTAAAAAGAATGACAGACTATTTGCCTTATTATTTAATAGTTTGAGAATCGTTATGAATTAATTGATAGCTCCAGTTCTTTTAAATTTTTTCTGTAACCTCGGATATAGAGGGTGATTAAGAAAATTAAATCCTGTCCCCGTACTTTAAAATTACATGAAGTCTAGTTACAAGTACCGATCAGTTCCCAAGAAATCTTGTCTCACAGTATGGTGTACCTCAGTATTCTATTCTATAGCCTTTGAGATTTTGATCCTTCCTTTGCAAGCTGATCCGCAATCTCGTTGCCCTTAATGCCTTCATGTCCTAGTATCCAGATCAGCGACACTCTGTTTCTGCCAGTTGCTTCAAGACAGTAAAACAGTTCCAGACCAGTTTAGACTCAAAGGTAAACAAGTTTAACGCTTTAAGTGCTGTTTGGCTGTCTGACATTATTATTATATTTTGGCTCGACGCATATTCTTGTGGGTTATTTCGCGAGGTCCGAGTTCTATGGCGTGTATTTCTGCCTCAAATAAGGTTGATGAGGCCCCCAATGCCCTTACGAGATGGCACCTTGACACATCTATGCCCACGCCTGCTTTACCTCCCATTTTTGATATATCGGTTTACCATTTAAGTGACCCTCTAAGATCAACTTAAATGGTGTTTCATAGTTATGACGTTTCGGCATAACGTCTTAAATTGGGTTGGCCTTCGGGTCCTCTATGAAGTCCTGAATGACTTTCAGTTGGACAACCAAATTGTTTGTGCTCAGGAGGTTTGCCCTTTGCAGCCGAATTGCACTAAGTACGGCCCCCTCTATAATGAAATTTAACAGTTTAACTCACAACAATATTAGCATTCATTTAAAATTAAAATAAAAACAACAGGATGCAATTTGAGATACTCCAGAATAAAGGAATAGGAAAAAAGGTAATAAATATCCCTTAATTTTTTTTCTTTGGAAGTCATCTTTTGATAATTTTCCCTGAAAGATTGTACCTTTCCCTTTGAACTAATCTACAAGTCATGCCTCTGTAATAATTACAACCAAAATAACATATTTCTTATAAAACTCGGCAGATCAAAAATCGGCAAATGTAAAGGATTTCAATTTCCTTTAATTCAACCAGCATGCATCGCAGGACAAAATAGAATTTATTGTATTCTTGCCTCATAATTACTTAATTTTCAGAAGGACAAGAACGGAATAGGTGATGGTCCGGTTGAAATACAATTGATTTAATATGGGACGACCCAGTATGTATTACTATTAGTTGCTGCAGTGATCATCGTCCTACCGTACTAATTTGTGAAATGCTACAGGAGAAACACTTGGGATCTCCTTTGTTCATTTTATTGATATATAATGCTTCTCAGTTAGCTGTTATGTACGCTAATAACTTAAAGATATGTACACGGAGAGAAATTTGCTTTCTAAAATCAAACATTTCACTGATTGATTATAACATTTATATTTTTATTGAAATCAAGCAAATATTATTGAAAATAAGTGCGAATTTGTATGTAATAAATAAATTGAAGTTTGTTTTGAACAAACTGAATATGCTTGTTTCAAAGATTTAATTCTTAGTTTAAGAATGTTTTCTTAAATAAAACCAATTGCTACTTATCATCTAGCACATATTTTCTGCAAGCGTTGCTTGGTTTTCTTACAGGAAAAACAATTGTCCTAATCTCAATTTAATATGTTTAACGCTTTGGTGGACATAGTTACTACAGTAACAGTGTAAGGATTAGCTTTGTTTTTCCACATGTTTCTCATTTGTTTCATGAAGGACCTGAAACACGAAGTCATTAAAGTAACACATTTGCTTCTTAAAATTGTATATATACAGAGTGTTTGATATTGAATATATACATTAATTTCACAAAGTCTTGTTGCGAGGAAAAAAAATTCTATATAGGGGTAAGGGAGTTTAGTGTTTTTGGGTACGTTTTCACTTAACATACCCTTTACCTTTGTTATTATACACCCAGTGAAGATGATTTTTATCTCAGATGATAGTAAACCGTCCACGCTTACCACTTAATATCCAAAGTTTCTACACACCTTCTTCTGCGGACTATTACAGGGAGTCAAAGTAAAAAAATGGAGAAATTTTCCTAGTTTTTTCAAATTTTAACGATTTTTCCGCCAAAATGTCTATTAACTTGCATTTATTTTTCAAGATTTGGATTCCCTGAAACCTCGTCTTTCATTTGATATGACATGTATTTACCTATCTTTCACCGTTTACGAGATAAACGTGATTGTTTAAATCGATTTTCTGAAATTATTTTCCATAATAACAATAATTAAGTTGGCTCCTACTTAATTTTAATTTTCTATGTTTAGAACAATCAAACTTTTTCTAAATTTCAACATAACAGCACTGTTAAATCTCAACTTTAACGGAAACTATAGAAATCATTGCTTGATTGTTTTAAATTATACATTTCTTTCTAAATTTCAATCTACTATGTTTAAAACAATCAAACGTTTTCTAAATTTCAACGTAACAGCAGTGTTAAATCTCAACTTAGTAACGGGATCTATAGAAATCATTGCTTGATTGTTTTAAATTAAACATTTCTTTCTAAATTTCAATCTACTATGTTTAAAACAATCAAACGATTTCTAAATTTCAACATAACAGCACTGTTAAATCTCAACTTTAACGGAAACTATAGAAATCATTGCTTGATTGTTTTAAATTATACATTTCTTTCTAAATTTCAATCTACTATGTTTAAAACAATCAAACGTTTTCTAAATTTCAACGTAACAGCAGTGTTAAATCTCAACTTAGTAACGGGATCTATAGAAATCATTGCTTGATTGTTTTAAATTAAACATTTCTTTCTAAATTTCAATCTACTATGTTTAAAACAATCAAACGATTTCTAAATTTCAACATAACAGCACTGTTAAATCTCAACTTTAACGGAAACTATAGAAATCATTGCTTGATTGTTTTAAATTATACATTTCTTTCTAAATTTCAATCTACTATGTTTAAAACAATCAAACGATTTCTAAATTTCAACGTAACAGCAGTGTTAAATCTCAACTTAGTAACGGGATCTATAGAAAACATTGCTTGATTGTTTTAAATTAAACATTTCTTTCTAAATTTCAATCTACTATGTTTAAAACAATCAAACGTTTTCTAAAGTTCAACGTAACAGCAGTTCTTTTTCATTTTCAACGCTGAGTCGGTTTTGATCAGTAGATTATCATGTCCGCTCGTGAGCGGTGCTTCATTTGGTTTTGCGTGCATTTAAAAGTGTCTCCCAAGTTTTTAGTTAAATTCTTTTGTGAAATGGAAGATATTCAGAGTGTTGTAAATATTCAGAGTGTTGAAAATATTGAAATTGACGGCAACAATCCATTCTATTACGCCTTAGATAATGCGTTACAGGGGGCACAACAAGCCCAAGAACCAGGAAATATTGATGAGTTATTTGTGCTTCTTAAAGAATGGGGACTTGAGTGCGCGTATAACAACTTAATAGGTGCGTTATTTGTTAAAATAGAAGTGATGTGTCTGATTTAATCAGTTTTTTTCATATCATATCAATAACTATACTTCACTAGCAATTAATGAATGAATATTTTACCTAGAAAAGGGCATAAATATTGGATGCTTGCATTTGCTTACTGAGAGAGACCTCGATAAAATATTTCAATTAAATGAACTTGGCATTCTTGTGAAATTCAGGGATAAACTCTGTAAATGGAAATCAGAAAACGTAACTGGAAAAGTGATCAATGATTTTACAAATAGTAACAATTTTCCTTTCAAGGGATACAATAATACGCTTGATGAATCTGGGAGCTTAGTAGAAGTTTGGTTAAAAAAAATTTATCATTGCGTTTCATCTCCGTCATCATCTTCAACATCATTTTCATCGGAATTACCAATCGAAAGTCCAAGTTCATTGCAATCCTTTGCAAAACGAAAAGAGTTTGTGAGTATATCAGTGCATTTTACATAGGGATTAACATAAAAATTTGTATACTCTAGGATTTGGATTCATATCTCAATGGTCCAGGAAAGTGTATTTGGAACACATATGAGAAAAATAGCAGAACTTTGTTACCAGCTTGTAGAGAAAAACTGGTGAAAGATGTTGTAAAGCACTACGCGGATCAGAACACATTTTTACACGACGAGGATTTTAATAGACTTGCTGAAAAGATAAAAAATAAATTTGAAAAAGAGCAAAAGGTAAAAACGCACGTATTTTTTCTAATCATTTATAAAGTGTTATGTTACAGGAAATTTATTACTGTAAAAGAAATAAGTACCCTTCCGGAAGACTTTATACAACTTACAAAAACCACATCCATAAATTGCGAAAAGTAGGATTGTTCCCGAGAGAAAAACAGCATAAAAAAAAAAGACTTAATTTGAATGAAATAGTGATCTCAGGTAGTGAAATTTTGTTTTGGCCGTGTTCATAAATTCAGAACAGTGCAACATGTAAAATATACAAAGTACCATTAACTTGAAAGAAATTTGGGCTTTAAGAGCGTATACTATATAATATAGATATACATACATATATAAATAAAAACAGTAAAAAACTGCCACTGAAAAGATTAACATAGTTCTGAATTTATGAATACGGCCTTTGGCTTAGAAAATATAGCTGATTTTTAAAATTAAACGCCGTTAATTTATCACCAATCTGTCAGTTTTATTTAAGACTGTCTTAATTTTTTTTCGTATAACCTTATCTGAGTAATTATTTAAACATTTTTTAACTCAAAGTATATTATAATGAAATTCCGTAATAAAACTAAAAAAAATAAATTTTTAAAAAATAGCACTAAATCAAAACTTTTGATATAGTTAGCATATTTCTCAAAAGATTTCCTTATTGATATGAGTGGATACCAAAAAATATATTTTCAAAAAATATGCGTTTAATATGTTAACGTCACACATGATACATATTTGCATTTGAAGGTGCAGTATGCTTTATAAACTTATCCAAATTCAGCTATCCTAAATTCAGTTGAACGTGTTTTTAAACACTTGTTATGATTATGAATTTCTGTAAATTAGATTTGTGTGAAAAAAAATCTGAAGGGGCAGAGGTGTTTTTTTCAAACATTTAATTAATGTCAAACCTAGTGTTTAAAATGTTTTTTCTTACAATTTTGCAATTGTATTGTAAAAGGTCTAGTTTGATTTTTTTTTACTTTATCTATAGTTATTTCAATAACAAAACATTTCAGACCTTGAACAGCCAACTGATGCACAAATTTGGCTGAAGCATCACACAGAACCTTGGGAAGTTGTCGAGGTAAAATGGAAAGAAACTGGTTCGCTGAGGGAAAAACATTTTCATCAACCAGATAAGAATATCTCTACAATAATATCCAACTGGCCATTGTACAAATCTGCTAATGGAGCTCGTCTCGTAAGTGGAATATAAAGTTTACCTATCTTGGCATACTATAAAAATTTTCAACATATTTTATAGATTGATATTGACTTTTCCTTCCTCTTTCCTGACAAGGGAGATATATTATTTGAAAAATGGGATACATTTACAGAACAGATTATACCTATTTTTGAGCAACATTTGAAAGACAAATCCACTAAAAGTGCCTTAAAGGAATTAAATTCTATCAAAGACAAAGGTAGTTCTTTATTTTCTCTTCGCATACTTGTATAATATTAATTATATCAATTTTACAGAACAACAAAACTTAAAGATCACATGTCTTCTTCATGGGCTTTTGATCCCTAATGGAAAAGCAAAGAACAAGGTTACAAAGAAGATATGGAAATTCAGCATTTTGGACAGCCAACAAGCCTTCGTTTCAATTGTGGAGACATTTAATAATTTTAAACCCTTGTTAGACAAGAGGAAGAAAACTTATTTGGAGTACGGACTTACGTGTCAACCAATGATTCTTGTTGTAGGTAATGACGATAGTTATAAGGAATATTATACTATATATGATGACATAATTTACAAATTTAACAAATTTACGCACGCTCTTTCTTGTGCTTTTAAAATTCATTACGTGTTTAATCTTACATACCAAGAAGAGTGTAAAACATTTTGGACATTTATTCAATCATATTTTTTTGAAATTCAAGACCGGCAATTAATATCTACAGTTTCAAGTTTAATAAGTTTGCTTCAAAAATAACTTCACTATTGAATATACCTTTTAAAATATACCTATATATATATTTTTATTTTCACATAAAATATGTTCATTTAAACTAATAGGAAATGTATGGTTGCTACGTTTGTTCTTCTATTTTCCCTAACATTAATGATTTATTTTTCCATTTGAAAAACATACATATGTTAGGTGCCAGTGATCCTTATAACTGTGCTCAAAGCAATTGTCCTCAAACATTTTCAAATTCGAAATCATTTAAGAGGCACTTATCTCGAACGCATTCTCCCAGTGAATTACTAGAGCCTTCTAACAAAACCATTTTTGAGTTTGAGTCAGATGAAATAAGTATAGACTGCTGCAATGGAAATGAAAGTCATCATAAATTATCTAATGATCTCCAAGACCAAACCGCACTTTTGGGTCAAACATTGCCTACTCTAAGCGAAATAAAAGAAAAACTAAATGATTCAGCGATCCTTTTTGTTACAAAAATTAATAGTTATAGTACTATTACTAATAAGTCTGTCGAAAATATACTTTGTGATTTTGTAAGTAATTTTAGTGACGTATTTACAATTATAAAAAAAATAGTACTGCCTGAGGTCAATAAGTCTAAAAAATCAGAGGTATCACAGATATTAGACATGTTAGCGAATCCATTTCAACACGTTAATACTGAACATAAATTAATAAAACATCTAACGGAAAAAAAAGTATTAGAAATGCCGACTAAATTCACTTTTAATACTGAAATAAAAGAGGTAATGAAAAAAGGCATCCCAAGTCTGGAGGAGATAAAAAGTGAAAGTATAATTATGCCTATAGAGCATCAAATTAAAAATTTCTTTGAATTGCCTAATGTTTTTAAGGAAGTGATTACTTTTATGAAGCACTTTGAATCGAGTGACAAATTTCCTATAAGTCATTTTACACAAGGTCAATTATGGAAGGATAAAATAAAAGAATTCCAAGGCAAGGATGTAATTCCAATTTTTCTCTATTATGATGATTTCGAAACAAATAACCCTTTAGGGGCCCACACTGGGACACAATCTATTGCAGCTTTCTATTATAATTTTCCTGTATTACCATTCCATGAATTTTCTAAATTAGAGAATATTTTCCCAGCGATGTTTGTGAAAAGTAAAGATTTAAAGATGTATGAAAAAAGTGTATATAACATAATTGAAATTTTTCAAAAATTGGAAAGCACCGGTCTTATTATAAATACTTCGAAAGGTCCTAAACACTTATATTTTGTTTTAGGTTTGATAATTGGGGACAATTTAGCATTAAACTCTTTATTGGGTTTCTCCAAATCGTTTAGTCATAAATTTTATTGTCGGTTTTGTACAAAAAGCAAAGAGGAAAATAGAAATCCATGCCGGGCCAGACATTCAGAAGACTTGAGAAATGAAAATAATTATAATAGGCAGGTAGCTGAAAATAATTACTCTGAAACAGGTGTTCAAGGCAACTCCCTTTTCAATTCAATAAAGTCATTTCATGTTACTACAAACTATTCAATAGACTTAATGCATGACGTGCTCGAAGGAATTTTACATTATGGAATTGTCCACGCCATTAATTGTTTAATTCGAAAAAAATATTTCTCTCTCGAAACATTGAATTACAGAATTCAGCAGTTTGATTATGGGGAAATCGCTGTTAGATATAAATGTTCCCCCATTAAAACTAATCATTTAAAATCAACTAAATTAAATCTTTCTGCTAGAGAAGCTTTCAATTTCCTACACTTTTTTACCCTTTTTATTGGGGACCTTGTTCCCACTTCGGACAAAATTTGGAAATATATAATTCTTTTAGAAGATTTGGTAGGAAACTTATTTTCCAATTCATTCTCAGAGTTGGATATTGCTGAATTAGAAAAGAAAATTGAAAATTGCACTTTTTAATGATAATATTAAGCCCAAACATCATATACTAACGCATTACGGAGAAATTATTAAACAATCCGGTCCTCCAAAACAAATTTGGTGCATGAGGTATGAATCAAAAAATAAAGAGATGAAAGATTATTCTAAAACTACTTGTTCCCGAAAAAATCTGCCCTATTCATTGTCTAAGAAATGTTGCCTTAAATTTAGTTATATGATTATAAGCACGAAGAGTTTTGCTAGAGATTTAATTATTCACAAAAGCGAAATTTGTGATATAAAAAAAAAATCATACTTTGATTCTTTGTCTTTCATTATTCCGGATAATGCAGCAACCATTTCATTTTCAAGTTTTATTACATATAGGGGAACAAATTACAAAAAAAAATACTACTTATATGCCAAGGAAAAATTGTTTAAGATCTTAGATATACTAATATTTCAAAATAAAGTATATATTGTAGTTAAGGAAATAGAAATCATAATCAAAAATGCGCATTACAACTGTTTTATGGTTGGCAATGAATTAACTAACACGTTTTGTAAAAATATCGATGAGTTTTCCAAGCCATTTCAATTACATTTAATATCCGATGGAACAAAATGTTTCAAGGTACCAAAATTATAAATGCTTTTTATAATATTTTAGCACAATAAGTCCAATAAATAACGAACTAGAAATAAATATAATTAAATATAATACAATATGTTTAAAGCATAATCTAATGTGTTTATTGTCTTGCATTGGTAATTTTTTTTTTTAATTGAAGTATCAATAAAAGTAATCAAATATAAAATAAGACTTAGGCAAAGAGTGAAATCAAGCTCCTTTAATCCCTCTGAATGTCGCTAGTGTCAAGAATTTAGTGGATAATCTTACCAATGTCATTCAAGTTTCTTTAATAAAAAAGTGAATTCAAGATAAATTGTTTTATTTTATTTGACAGGAGCAAATATAATTCTTAGATTGTTACACGAATATATTTTTTATTTGTAAAATACTTGCACCAAATTACAGTTTAATAGGCTGGGGTTGGGGTGCCTGCTACTCGAAGGAGTATACTGGAGGGTTAACTAATTTATATATATATATATATATATATAGAACGACACAGTCTTTTCTTGATATGAACATAAGTTTCTTAAAAACAGTAAATGCACGTTTAATGTAATCTTTATCGTTTTATTCATTTAAACAATCATTTCTAGAAATCAGTGGTAATTTTCTTGTCTTCAGAAGTAGTCTTTTCTTGAAATGAACATAAGTTTCTTAACAACAGTAAATGAACGTTTAATGTAATCTTTATTGTTTTATTCATTTAAACAATCATTTCTAGAAATCAGTGGTAATTTTCTTGTCTTCAGAAGTAGTCTTTTCTTGAAATGAACATAAGTTTCTTAACAACAGTAAATGAACGTTTAATGTAATCTTTATCGTTTTATTCATTTAAACAATCATTTCTAGAAATCAGTGGTAATTTTCTTGTCTTCATAGGTACTGGAAAATAGTTTACTGATTTTAAGAAAAAAAATGACAGATTTGTTTAATTTCAACAAATCTTTTTCGATAATGATGATAAAAGATCTTCTTATATCTAGTATTGATTTATTAGATTTGAGTAAATTTTTAATTTCTGCAATAAAGAAAATGTTTACTGCCAATAAAAAAAACATTGTTTGACGCCAAATCAATCCTAATTTTGCTTGATTCAATACTGTTTTTGCGAAATTTCAACAAAAATTTCTCTCCGTGTAGTTGTATGTTCTGCTCCCGATAATGGGCCGGAATTTAATCCTTATCTCAAGCGACTAACATGGCACCCCACATGTTGTTCACTGTAATATGCCCTGATTACAGTTATGAGCATGACGTGTGTGTGCTTTTTTCAACTATGCGAAGCTCCTTGATGATGAAAAACCAGGAGGAGAAGGCTTGGTCAGTATGAAACCGTTCCTGTTTTACATAAGCGTTCCTGTTTTACATAAGCGAATTATTATGAATGGTGCAAGGTGTTTGAATTATTCAACGAACATGTAACACGCTTTTATACTTATTCCGTCGAAAAAATTATTTATTCTGTATGTTCTTTACATGAACACAAATGTGCCAAAATATTTTTAATGAGAAAATTAAATTCGACGTTGAGAAATTGTATGTATGGGGTTAATTTTCTTAAATAAGAAGTTTGTAAAATTAATGTTGCTTTTTTCGGTCTACATCAGGCGCGTATCCAGACCTGCAGCTTGAGGGGGGGATCACAACTAAAATGTTCAAGGGGCGAGGGAAAAGGTCGGAAGTAGTCGCTTTTAAATTTTTTTTTATCATTTTTAAGTTAGATATCACAAAACCCAATTTTCGTTTTGATTTGTAAAACCTGTCGATAATATTATCCACATCAATGTCGATATCAAAGTGGACAGACATTAAGATTTCATATCCAGATAGTCTTTCTCGTGCAAAGATTGTAGAAATAGATGTGACGCAACCGATTCCGTCACGGGTGAAGTAAATAACTGAGAGTGAGACATTGACTCACATTCAAAGGAATAGAAGTAGGAGTGCATGATATGTCACCGACTATTTATTTTGATGAGAACTTAACTGATCTTGCTTTCTGCTGAAAAAAGTTATCTATGGCCTTATCTTCTGCTTTCCAATTTCGCGGTAGTCAAATTAAAAAACACTACTTGAATTTATACGAAAGTAAAGCAACGGCAACTACCACATGCAGAGGTAAGCGAATGGTTTTTATTTTTATAGTCTTGCCATAAAAATTGTGAAGGAAAAATGTAGAATCAATTTTAGTGGAATCAATCCAACTGATCTTCTTCTGCAACCAATAGTGTATAAAAATTCGAAAGAAAAAAGTTCAATCAAATTTTTAAAAACAAAATGTATAGTTGCCAACGCTCATACATATCTTTAGTGACCAGCCACGACACCTGAATCAATATAATTCTTTGGAATCATTGTCCGCCGCCAGTAGTGGATGAAAAATCTAAAGAAAAATTTTCAGATCTTTCTAAGAAAACTGAGTACTTGTGCCACTGTCCGAAAGAATGAACCACCAGAATCAATCCACCAATTCGTTTGGACCGTTGTCGGTGAATAGTTAATCACTCAAATTCCTAATAACAATTTGCAACTATAATTCTTAAGGTACGTGCACAACGTGGCGAGGCTATATCAAGAGTTAAAGAAATAAAATTATTGCACGCTGTACTATGAGATTGTTCATAAAAATGCTGTAGTAGCGCGCGATGTGGCGAAACACCTCGAGTTAAATCGATCAAGAATGAAATTTTTATTTTTTTCGTGAGGTGCAGCGCACTAATGTTGGTAGCTGGCATACTTTTATAGGTTTTTTCTTTGATATAATCGAAGGGCTCTTTATTCATTCTCATATATTAGAAGAATCTATCAGGGTCACTCCGAAAATCTTCACAGGAATAGTGAATTCGCCAAATTCCAGACATTTCGGCTTTATCGGGTGGTAAACAAAAGAGCGGAAAGTGCACTTAAAACAGAAAATTTTTTCTTCTGAATCTATTGAGATAATTAATACTCTCACTTCACGACTTACTAAGAAACTGAACGCCTTGTTGTGAACACTACACCTCGAGTTGTATCTTCACCTTGCCTCGCCCAACTGCCTAGCCACACCTTGTTGTGCACGAACTCTAAGAAAAATTTAATGCTTTCCTACGAACGTAAAAATTTTGAAGAACTTAGGCTTGAATCAGTATCGCTATGAAAAATCAACGGGTGGCTAAACGTTGACTGTATAACTAGGGTTCTAATGGAAGAACCGTAAAACAAGATTTGTTATGTCAAGCCTTAAATACAATTGCGACGGGGTACGGCAAACGACGAAAAAATGCTGCTGTCAAACTTTTAAAAGCATAGCGTCTTATGCGAATGCCCATATTACGACGGGTGACGATCAGCGGTCGACGAAGTTGCCGTCGGAACTGATCAATTTCTAATTTTTCCGTCGTCTCTGCAGTACTACCAACAAAATCAAATGAATGAACTTGTTGTGGCATTTATTTTTGTCAAGGTTATTGGACATCGCGGCAATTTTAAAACAATGAATTTTGATGAAAAATTGAAAGAGGAAGTGTGAAATCATAAAATAATCTATGATATACAAGACAACCAGTATAGACGAGTTGACAAAAAAGACATGGTTTGGATGGATATTTCGAGGCGCACAAATACAAATGGTAAGGTTGTGATATTTTTGGCATTTAGTATGATTTTAATTTAGTTAATTTCTGTATTTTAAATTTTTACTTTCCACACTTTAGTCCATTGCAATTCTTTCAAAATAATATTAAATATTCTCGGTAAAAGTCTATTTCAAAACGCTCAAAACTAATAACAAATGAAATTTCAGTACCTTCTTCTTTCACAATCTCCGCTCACTGCCTGTCGTTGCAATTGTACTCCCAATTTCTCGACTATCTGTTTTGACAACGAATTTCCCGCAGCTGTCTATCGTCGGAAAATCATATAGGTAAAAAAAATTATGATCGCTAACCAATTTTTTAGAAACAGTAACACTTTTTAAACTTTTTAATGGGCGCAACAAAAATATAAAAGCATCTTCATAGCTGGGATGCTAAGCATTACGTGCCATTTTTTAAAAAATCAAATACTAAAATAAATATGCATTCCAAAATTACTTACTATCCTGTGCTAGGTATGATAGATGACTTTTTGACAATAAAAACGCAAGAAAATTCAAAAAAATTTGTACACGTTTAAAGACGAGGAGCTACGAGCGAATGGCTATTATACCCAATCCACTATTAAAACTTATACTAAAATCGTCCTGTTAAACTTTTACAGCTCGCTTTACAGTCCAACGTCACATTCAATTCACCGCGAAGGTTAGGTGGCACTGTGGGTGGATGGCGGTCATGACCCCAGTGACACCCTCCCCTGTATACGCGCCGGGTCTACATATTGTCACTTGAGAATTGGTTTGCCGTATACGCCATTTTAGCAAATTTTAAGCTAATAATCAATTCAAAGGGATTCAACAATGCCCTCTTCAAATATGTAAGCGTTTTTTTCCTACCTATCATGGATTTTGATATACTTAGAGTGAATTTTGATGTATTGAACCTAAAAAGACTGTCATAACTATATTGGTTTGAAGTATATTTCATAGCTTGTCATATACGGCACTGAACGTATGAAAATATCAGCTTTTCTTATCACTAATTGGTTTGCCTTATGTCAGGTACATATGCCTGAGACTCTAAGAACTAACTAGAGTAAATACGAGGAGGATTGTTGATATGTTGATTAGACCTGTGTTGCCGTATGTTTGCTGTTTATTATTACGTAATTCGATGCTTTAAAAGAATCGAACAATTGCTATTCATAGACCTGTGGAGGGAGTCGAGAAACAGTCTCTTTTACTTTTATTATTTATTATTATTAATTGTGGGGAAGACAGATCCCCCGCCCTTTCTTTTGATCACAGCGACCTATAATATCTTTTATGACATTACCTCTAGCCCTAGGGCGCCTATTCGAACTTATGGCTTTTTATAAAGCCTATGATGTTCTTGGGGCCATATTTTCAACATCCTGGTAGTGGGAATGCCTTTCCTAGATGTGTTAGCCTTATACGGCACAGAGGTTCATAGTCACACAGAATGTGTGCAGCGGCCTTACCCATTTGTTTAAGATGATATCTAAGTGGACACGTCCCAGTAAATAGGCTCGTTATGAGCCTTAGCTCTTTTCTGCTAAGTATGAGGAATGCTTTTGTTCTCTGTTGCGAATAATTTACAAACTTAACCACGCGCCAGATCTGAGCTGAGCGGTGACCTTTTTGGGTGTCCAAAGACTGCTCAGGGCCAATAAACAGAAAACTGGTTCCTTTGTAAGATGGTCCGTAATCTCGTTGCACTTAATGCCTTCATTTCCTAGCACCCAAATCAGTGTCACCCTGTTTGCTTCAATACAATAAGACAGTCCTAAAACAGATTAGACTCAAAGATAAACGAGTTTAACGCTTAATGTGTGCAGCTTGGCTGTCTGAGATTATGCATATTTTAGTTCCACGCATATTATTATGAATTAGCACAGAGTTCTATGGTGCGTATTTCTGCCTGAAAAATGGTGTACAATTTAGGAAATCCTTTTTCAAAGGGTATATCCCCAGTGTTGACGGTTTCCTAAGATCAGCTTAAATGTGGTTTCAAAGCTGTGACGTCTTGGCATAACATCTGAAATTGGGTTGTCGTTAGAAGACTGATAGAAAAATACCAGTTTCGAAAAAATAAAATTAAGACTCAGATTCAAATGAGATCTAATTATTTTCTTGCATATTCGAGTAAAGCCAATGGACTGAATTTCCAAAATATGCCTTTCAGTAAAATTAAATTTTCTAACGTAATCTGATTAATCTGTATCCTCTGCATCGTATCCCTCTCCACGCAGGAGTTACGGAGGTTTGAACTAAAAAGTTCGGATTTTCTTACCTTTTGTTTTAATTTGACATATTTTTGTTATGAGACACGTTTTTTCATAAATTTTTCCTCTTTAATTTGACCTATTAAGACTTACTAGCTCATAATCTATTCGCAAACCTATTCTAAAACCTATTCTAAAAGATAATTTCAACCCTTAGTGACTGAAAACACGTCATTTAAAAAAATATCGGATAATTTCAGTATGACCTGAATAGGTTGTAAGATGAAGTATAGATAGCAGTTAGGGTGTAATGGGGCAAATTAAGTCTAAAGTTTTTATAAAAAAAAAATATGTTTTGCAAAAAAACAGATGTCAAATTAAAAAAATGGAGGAAAATTCAAAATTTTTAGTTCAAACCCCCATAACTCCTGAAAGGATAGGTATGAGGCTGGTTGAGCACTCGTTGGAAGTTCTGCATACAATTTCTTGTTAGTCCACGTGAGTACTATCACCTCCTACACTATTGACCACCATGGAGGAAACACCTTGTATATACATGAGGACCACTTTTTTGAAAAGCCAATAATCGACTTTTTTAAAAATGTTGGAGTTAGTGTATTTTGTCTGTGAAGATGCCCAAAGAAAAAAAAAATAAATAAATAATAATGAATAGCCTGACTAGAGAGATGGAGAGAGTGGTGGAAAGGAGGATAGCTCTGTAAAAAAAAAAAAAAAAAAAAAAAAAAAAAAAAAAAAAAAAAAAAAAAAAAAAAAAAAAAACAATTTTCAACCGTTATTTACCCTTTAGATAGTTTATTAAGATAACAATGAACTTAGCCTTAATGGTCTAGACAGTCTGTGCGGATATTGGAGGGATCTGCGGAGATATCCCTGGTTGGGACGCCTTAAATGATCATATGATCATGGAAGTATAGAAACGGCCTTTCCATCCTATCGTATGAGTAGCCTGAAGTACCGGAAAATTTCAGGAAAAATTCCCTGTGTATCCTACTCAAGACACTCCACAAAAGTTGTTTCTTGGGGTACAACATCAACCTTCTCGGCTATCCGACCCATTCCCTACCCCTATGGGAGATGGTTGGTTCCAACAGTTTATATAGATGCCAAGGAATTTAGCCATTAATAAGCTTCAAGGTACCGTTGGAACTGCTTGGCGAACTTTGACTTCAGAATGTTTAGATCCTTCGTGGAGTCGATGCCAAAAAGGCTTCTGAGCATTGTTGCGAAGAATGGTGGAGCTACTGATTATTAATGAAAATTAATTACTAATTTTTATGCAATCTCATTATTGTTAAAATAAATAAATTTAAGTGCGTCTCTAATAATGCAACACTAGTTTTTCAACATTTTATCGAATTACTCCACAAGTACAATTCTAACGGCAAATCTCTTCTTGGTATCAGCGATATCAAGAAGGCAGCTGTGTTTTGTCATAACAATTTTTTCTCTATCTTGCTACAGAGTTGAGGTAATTGCATGGTGTGTTTATAGCGTTGCAACGCACTGTATTTTTTATTTGAAAATCATATATTACAATTTTTGAAATTAGAATTAGAAAAAAAAAACTAATAAAAGTAACAATTCAAAGTTTTAATTTAAATAATATCTTCTACTGTAAAATACATGTAAAGTATTCGAATTACATTTTTTCAGAATACTTCTATGAAATGAGTAGAAATAAAAAGAAAATGGTTGAGTGTTTGAGTTAGACCGCCTGCAATCACATCACATCTACATCTAAGCCGAATTTCATGTGGTTATATTTACATGAAGATTATTGTAAAATCCAAAATTTTCAGTACATACTTTAACTTCGTTTGGCAAGCTGCGCACAAAAAGTTTTAGGACTGAATTTTTGTGCTCAGGGAAAACAGCTCTGTTTTTCAGGACCTTGTAATACGTGTTTTAATTTTGAGAAAAATAATGGTGTTTTCAACATACTAGTACGCAATTAAGCCGTGGAAATTTCCTGACAGATATTATTGATATTGCCTTTCCTTTACCTTAGTACTTATGCATTCATGTTTTGGTTATATTTCACGCCAAAAATTTACTACGGGCTCTTAGACTATAAGCAGAGTCGTAAATATACTATTTACGGTTATAAGGTTAACTAGACGACCTTGAAAGTACATATTTACTACGCAAGCTGATACTACTCATCCCGGAGTACTCGAGAGATTAGAAGATCGGCAGCGTACAATAACGCAATTTTTAACTGTAGTCCATAGGTATAGTGTCGTTAGCATAAAAATCTAATTCTTTTTTGATTCCTTGGGAATTTTGTAGTATTAAAAATTTTCATTAAAACTGCCACTCGCTTCTGTATGTTATGAAAGTCGACGTAAGCCAATAATTGTCCACATGTGTAGAGCTTTTATTTTAATACCTTTTCTTACAGTTTCATTTCGAAATCAAAACAGCAATTGAACAAATATGTGAGTCCAGCTGCAAGTTAATAACTTCACACCAGCAATTAAGTAATAAACTAAAATCCATTCTAATCCTTTAGTAACCTGAAAGTGAACATCTTCAAGTGAAATGTAATCGATACCATTCATCTTGACTCAGCATGTCTTGAATTTGCATGCCTTCCTCACTTGTGTTTTCTTAATAAAGCAGATATATCTTACCCCTGAGTGGTGATGGCGTATAAAAAAATAAAAAAAAATAAATAGACCATTAAAGAAAGTCTACAGAATGATAAAACTTGCAGGTATATATTTGCAAGGTTGGTATGTACCCACTTGTGTTTGCATGAAGAAGCCGTGAATACATCTAAATAATTCAGATGCAGCCAACACTTCGCATTTTGTGAATAGTGTAAAAAAGAGCCTGGCAGATGAATACCACTTCAGTGCATTTGATGCTCAGTACTTGTTGTTTGTGTGTGCTGTGAGCAAATGTTGGTTGTAGACTTAAATGCACTTACATATTGGGACGGAAAGGAATATACATATGTAGCTTGTCAGAATTTGTGACAGTTGACAGGTTCTGGTCCTTTAAAAAAAAAATATCTTATTTATTATTATAGCTGTTGTTGTGGTTACCCGGTTGTTTTGGCGCCTTACCTGAATAAATTGAATTTTTGTTTGTTTCCAAAAATTAGGACATATCATTTGCAGTTTTTTAGTCTCTACACTTTTGTATCACGATTGTTTGTTATTTGACACGAAGAGTAAACATCATCGGAAGAATTTTTGTGATTGAAGATAACACTTATTCTGATTACTTAGATCTAAGAAGGGTAGAAACATCATCGGAAGAATTTTTGTGATTGAAGATAACACTTATTCTGAATACTTAGATCTAAGAAGGGTAGAGTAAACTAGAACTAAGCGTAATATTCTTGCCCACACTTAGTTAGTTCTTTTCTTGGCAAGGGGGGAGGGGGGAGTTCCCAAAACACAGGAGCCAAGCTGGAATATGGTGCTAGCCTGCATAGTATTAACAGCTATATAATGTTATAAAAGTGGAAGTGAAAGTATGTATGTAGGAGAAAAAAGCGCAGAACTATGTCAAAGTATAATTCGAACCCACGACCCCTGTAATAGTAGTCGCTACGCTTACCAATTAAGCTACCAAGGTCACCATATTGACAATGCAACCGAGTGTGATGTACTGCATGTACACCTCGATTTTAAGATATATGCTCTCTTATGTTGTCTATTGGGACCGAGGACTCAAGTAAGAATTGTGAATGCAAAACTGGCGTGACCTCAAAGGCTGGCTTTCGAGGTATAAGCAAATACATGCGGCCCACGGCTACAACCGTACTAAGCCTGCCAACCATGGATATTATCATACAAGTAGAAGGCAAAAGGTTCGTGCACAGGTTTCGTTCATAGGGATGTTGATTAGACGGTTGAAGTGATGCCTGCAATTACTGATTGTCGTGTGATCTGAAACGGAATTCTGGATGCCATTATAGATGCTATGATACTTAAACTACGATTTGGCCTCCGTTTCTCTGTGAAATTTTCTGTTGAGAGACTTGGACTGAGAAGAGTGTCCGTTTCCAGTTTCCTCAGTCACAATGAGAGTGCTGGTGCCGGTGTTTTCTTCCTTAGACCTATGGCATTGATTTGATGTGCTCATTTGTATTTCGTCCAGACTAAGGTTTCGCCATTGTAATGGCAGTGAAAGTAACTTTCATATAGATATCAACGGAAAGAGTGTTGCTATGTTCTCAAATATAGTCACACCTCCTTGGTGGTTCTGAGTGACCCTCAAAAAACATCTAATTATCTGTGTACGAAACAGTTTCTTGAGTTTGCTAGTTGCTAGTCTCCGATGTGTTTCAACTAGGAATTTGAATTGGTGATAATATGCTGAGATTTTTTTTAGTCGATATATCCTTAGAATGCCATATATCGATAATACGCTGGAAGGGATATCCCTGGCCGACCACATTACTGCCTTGATGGACTACATTCCTTGAAGTTTTCCGTCATACTAAGGCGTACCAGAAGTGCTTAAGTACACCGACGTTATGGTCGTCACCCATACGGAAGAGACAGGCTAACAGCATAAACAGCGGATTGGAATTCAGTCACCTCCCTGGAAAAATAATATCCAACATGAACGAGAACGAGCTAAACGAAAGTTTAACAGTCACGCCTTACTGGCGATAGAAAATCGTAAAAGAATTTGTGGTGTTTAGAATTATGTGCGTATTCCGAAGATAAATTAAAAACACCGCGAAGTTTTTGTTTTACAAAGATAAAAAAACTTTATTCACTGGTTTCATTTTATAAGTTATATACTATACTCTAACTCTAAACTTCAATATTATTGAGTCCCACAGGATCTCTAATTTTCCAACTTATAGATTATGTGCGTATGAAAGCTGACCGGGCCTGCACAAGAAGTGACATAAGGTCGACCTTTTTTCTATACGTAAATTTTAATTTTTATTTAATCCGCTTATTTCACGTTAGCGCTTTTAATTCATTGTGGTGATTTGGCGGAATATTTAAATATATTTTTGGTAGAATGTTGTGGATGCTAATTGCTAATGTTTCTTTATTCTAAAAGCTAAGTCACTACAAATTCCTTTGCAACATAATTTCCTTTTCTTTATAAACTTAATGTACAATGTAAATATATGCATATGTATTGGTTGTTAAAAAAAAGGTGAAAATTACATGACACAATTTGAAGTATTAGTAGTATTAGTGGCACTAGTAGTAGCAGTAGTGAAGTCCTTGAAGTTTCGAAGTTTTGAAATGAATTTAGTAGTAGAACATTAACCAAAACTTAAAATTGTTAAATTGTTAATTTAGTAGTAGTACCTATATTAAATAAAACTTAAAATTGTTAATTTTTGTTGGTTTTCGCTCTTACTTGCTATACTTCCTGTCGTAGATAACTTTACGTTGGTTAAGGTTTCAAAGTTCCAAAAGATATTGATGAGAAAGTTAAACATCGATAGAGTTAAAAATAAAACAGAAAGAAAATGTGATAATAAGAATCATATTACAAAAATAATACTAACAAGAGAAAAATAAACGAAAGTAACAAAGACAATTTAATTTTCAATAACAAAAATGAAAGGAGAAAAAAAAACATTAAGAAAGAGCAACTGTGTGTAAGATGAGAAAATAAAACGAAATAAACAAGCATTAAAATTCATACTGCAAGTAAAAAGATAGTAGACAAAACAAAATTATTAATGAGAGAAATGTAAATAAAAAAAATCATGGGTTATAACTAGTTCCAATGTGGGTTACAAGTTAATGTTTCGTAATAATCGAACGCAATCATAAGTAAATTTCGACGGACGTACTAAAACTACTGGGTGTGGTACAAAAAAATAGGAAGAAGAAGGGGTGACCAGCTGAAACGCTTTTTCCGTTTTGGGTTTTGAAACAGAGCAGACGATTTAGGTGGGAAAATATCGAATCGACATAATCGATTTTGAAAAATCGATATAACTCGTAGAAATAGCGTCTTTTGTTCTTTTATTTTTTCTAAAAAAAAAGCTAAATAAACTTTAACGTTTTTCATTTATATATTTATATATTAATACATATTAACATATTCATAAACCTAGGATATACATAATCCAAAATAAACCCACTCCAACATGCGCACATCGAATCGACGAGTGGGTATCTTTAGGGTACAGTAAAATATGGTTATCCATCTAGGGTTAAAAGAAAAAAATTAAAGGTCGAGAGATATAAAAGAAAAAAAGGCCAAAGAAAAAAAGCAAGTTATCAATCATAAAAGAAAAAAAATAGGAAACCTGGTAACTGTGGATTAAAACCTAAATTTCTATTTTGGAGAGCACGCGGACTAGTAACCCAGAGCAGGACAGAGAGCGGGGGGGGGGGGGGGCAAAGCCAAGTATATTTTGTGTAATAATTTCTCTTAAGTTTGGGGAATTATGTGCGGTTGAAGATGTGGCTGACTGGCATCGCTATACCGTAGTTACTTTAAAAACTTCTTTAAATTTACCTATATATATCTACGTAGTATACTTGGGCTATCGGTCAGTTTAATATTTTAAGAAGAAAAAATAAACAAGTTTCAATTTCAGTAATAAACTCAAAAAACGGCATGTCCATAAGGTCGATAAACTAAAATCACTGGTATTAATTAAATATAACTAAATCGGGAAGACGTTTTGTTAATCTCACAAATGTTGAATTTTCGAATGACATACATATACTTCTGTCCCTCCGAAGGAAATCTGCAATCCCACACAGCCACAATGACATGCGAATTTTACAGATTATGGCCGATGGTGAACATTTTATTCAAACGATTGATAACGTAACATTGCCAGGTTCAACTTCTGTAATTTACTTTCAAATCTTCACTCCAACTTGAAGAAAAATATATACGATAAATTTTTAAATAAAATATACAAAGACTCAATTAAATTTCTATCACAACATTATAGTTTCGGTCGAAAAAGGTAATGTAACAGTTGCAATGTACAAAGGATAATATGTAAGGAAAATTAAAACAATTATTGGAGACCGCAATACATTTAGGGCGATTAGGAATGATCCAACTACCGTACTCCAGACCAAAAATAATGAAATTATTAAACTGTTAACTAAAAATAAATAAATCACTGAAAAATTGAAAAGTTTGGTTTGATCACGTAAAAATCTCAACCAGCTAAATTGTATGGATTACCAAAGATTCATTAAGATAACTGTCCTTTTAGACATATTGTTTCGTCATTAAACTAACCTACTTACCAACTATCAAAATTCTTAGCAACAATCTTAAAAAATATTACAATAGATTCAGCATATAATGTTAAGAATTCTAAGATTTTCAAAGAAAAAATCACAAATATCCACGTAAATAACACGGACACAATGGGCTCTTTTGATGTAGTCTCTTTGTTCACTAATAACCCGGTGCAACTATGCTTTTGATTGGTATATGAAAAATGGGATATGATTAAGGATCATACCAACATACCAAAAACCAAATTTTTAGAATTACTTATGTTTTGTTTCATAGATGGCAGTTATTTTATATTTAATAAACAGACATGCAAGCAGTCCTTTGGTATTCCCATGGGGAGCCCTCTCTCACCAATGCTGGCTGATATTGCTATGGAGGATGTTCTTGATAAAAGTATCCCTAACCTAAAATTATGAGTAAATATGTGGATGATCTTTTTACCACTATTCCAAAAACACAAATTAAAAACACATCGGGAAGATTGATTAATTACCATTCATACCAACCGATGTCTCAAAAAATGAATACTGGTAAAAATTTTATTAACTCAGGGTTAGACTTGAGCAGCCCGAAATACCACCCCAAAAATAGCAGAATAATTACTAAAATACTTGAATTTAGCAGTTTTCCATAAACGTCATATGGTCATTTATAAAGGAACATATAAAAAAATACAAAAGTGTGAGCAATAACAAACCTATCGGTACAAATAACAGACAACCAATAAATTACAAGGCAACTCGTTACATCGCCGGAGTCTCAGAAAATTTAATAAAATGATCAAAAATTATGATCAGAACGTCAATTTAGCATTCAAAAACAGTAAGACAGTGGGTAATAATTTGAGTAATTTAAAAGACAGAATCGGGAAAGATATATGTGCTGGTAATGATAACGTAGTTTGCGATGCATGCTACATAGGTACTAATGGACAATTTTTGAAAAACAGAATATCGGTACATAAATCGGACATAAAGAATAATAAGAAAGATAGCATAGTTCTTTCAGCACATTGCTTATCAACAGGGCATGTACCTAACTTTAATGAAACAAAAATTTTGACTAGGGAACCAAACTGGCATAAACAACACATTCTTGAGGCTCAACATATGTATATATAAAACTGATAACACCATTAATAGAAAGACAGACACAGACAATATTAATGTAAAATACTGTTCAATATTGGACAGCTGCCCACGACGAAGATAGTTTCACGCAGAACAGACAAGAGGTTGGACGTTAACAAAAGGCTTACCTCGCAATTTACCTTAAAATAATGTTCAGTGTTTGTTGTTAAAAAAATTTATTTTATTTTTGATGCTTTGCTTGACGCCATGGAAAATAATTGTTAGTTCTAAAACAAGTATTTTTCAAAATGTGAGTCTCACTGTGTTTCATATAAATTTACTAAGGTGATTTTTGGGCATAAAATTGTGATAATTGTAGTAAAGACCTCCTGAGGATGCTTAGTGACATTAGTATATATATCTATCTATATATATATTAGGCTGGTAAGACTTGAATTGATTGTTAATAATGTAGGTACTACCTTTTATTTGAATAAATTGTGAAGTCGAAGAACGGCAGCCATGCTCTGATTTAGGACCGGTTTCTGATTTACCGCCCACACCGCTTGGGACAACCATACAATTCCTTTGTGCTTGTCAAGCCTTTGCCCGATACAAGTTGGGTGGGTTATCTAAAAAACTTACCTCACCTGGACCTGCTGCACTTCATTAACAGAAGAGGAAGATGCCTTTGAGCGATTTTGTTAAGCAGAACATCACAATGAGCCATTGGCCTCCGTACTTAGGATTCCTTTGTTATTTAAGAAATGAATAAAATCAAAATTTTAAGCATTTGATTTATGGAAAATAATATTCACACTAAAATAAACAGACAACATCCGAAAAACCAAATTAAATTTTAAGGCCGATTCCACAAACGACCTCAATTGAATTTTCAATTGAGACTAGTTGATTCCTTGGATTTGTAACCCAGACCTTAGTCTTAAAATTAGGTCGAATTCGGAGGATTGCATGAGCCTTAGAATCTCGAATGGTAAAATTATTTTTTTCTCTAGAAGATTTATTCGACAGTTTCTTCCTTGCAGTTTTTCTGTCGACAGCAGACCACAGGGATTAGTTTTCAGATTAACAGGTTCTGCTTTAGAACTGTATATGGAGAGACTAACGTTTACAGTGAATAGAGACATCGCCTCAAGGAAGAATGTGTCGACCAAAAGGTTTATGGTTTTCTTCTCTTCCACACAGAAAAATTTTATCCGAAAATATCGCATATCCAAGCACCCATTTTATGCCAATGAAAGCTTTTAAATAAAAGCAAAAAAAAAAATGTGTGGTCCAGATGGAGAATTTTCCTCTGGAAGTGGTGGTATTTTTCAAGAGAATGGTTGTCTATCGACACAAGTTTTTCTTTTGAAATACTTCTTTGTTTGGTGTATAATTAGTAGATATAGTCACCCCAGCACAAATGGATGCAGTGAAGTACCTCTACCCGAGTATCAGGAGGATAGAGCGGAGTTCAATTGAAGCTCTTTGGGACTGATACAAAATTCAATCCAGAAATACTACAGGGAATTCTACATTATCAATTCATTGTACTCCACTTTTTATATTGGAATTCTTGGGAAATAAATTTTTGTTTGAGTGGGCGGATGGATATCATATCAACAGATGAAACTGGGCTTCGGGTGGAACTACATATAACTTGCAAGTGTTGTGATTGTCAGCGGTTCTACTTCCTGCCATTGCGAACGCAATTTCCATCTTTTTTACCGATTCTCATAATTGGAATTGGACGGCGATTTTTTTCTATTGCATAATACATTGTGGAATACGTTACACTCCTTATTAAAATTTAAGCGATTTATCATCCACAACCTATAATAAAAGTGCAGCTCAGGAACTATGGATTTTTGAATGAACCTCATCTCTTTATTGTTACATTGAAAGTACAAAATTAAAAAAATTAATACTGAAATGTTTTACAGAAAGGACATTGACATTGAGTATGGGCTAAATGCTGTTCAGAAGTGAGTTTACATCCAAGAAGTTTCTTGCTTTAACGTATAAATAAAAAAAAAAAATATCAGTTGGAGAGGAAATAAATTACGTTTTTTTTAAAGAGTTTATATTGTGGGTATTTTTGTTTTGGTGAATTATATATCGTATCTGCTTTATTTGGACTCTCGTATAGGGATGGCCAATAGTTGGGAAAATATCGATACACCGATATTTCCAATCTTTTCCTTTTTTTAAAAATATCGATACACCTATATATTGGCTCTTAAAATATCGATATCCTTAGTATCGTCGATACGATATTTGTTATTATATGTATCAATAACATTTTGTTGTCCGTTCTTTCTTTCGGGGAGATTAGTGATATGGTATGAACATTTTTTCTCATAGGAAGTCATTTTCGACGACGCACCAATTTCGCACAATCACGAGCGGAAAAAAGTGGTCTCGCCGAGTACTATCAGTATCGCACTTGGATAACATACACCTCAGTGCCACATTTCGCATACATTTGTTTCGTTCTTTCTCTCAGGGACATTAATGCTCGGTTGTGAACATTTTTCTCATAGGGAGTCATTTTCCACGACGCATCAGTTCCGCACAATCACGAGAGGAAAAAAGTCCACTTTTTCATCCAACAAAGTCGCTCTCAAAATACATCCGATCTCCGAAGCTTTCCCCCGGTTAATAGAAAAATGTTATTAATAAAATATGTTCAGGGTATCATAATGCGATGCTTAAAGCATCTCTCATGTCTGTTCATGTCAGGCCTAAAATTGTATGAAAAGTGGTTTTTTCAATACAGTTATTGAAATGTCGAAAAATATCGATACAATTATCTGTATCGTAGGGGGATAAATATCGATATGTCGAACATCGAATCGGTATCGGCCATGACTTCTCTCATATCTTCATTCATGGGGAGTGCACAGGGTCGTGCGAACGTAGGTTGGTCCCAAACCTAGGGGGTTCGGCGCGGAACTTAATCGCGGGGCGGCAGATGAAGCCCGAGTTTCGATTTTCCTCTCAGAGGAGGGGGAAGGGGACTCCTTTTTGAACAAAATGCACTAAGTGTTCATTCTGGACAGCATTTGGTCCATCTCCCATGAAAAAAACTGTCAATGTCCTTTAATTGCAGCATTGAAATGAGTACATTGAGCACAGTGAGCGTTATGTTTGTTTATACATATGTATGCATAAGAGTTGCTACTTAAGTTTTGGGATTAGGCTATTTTCCTGCAAGATATGACTTTTGAAAATGTCATTTTCTGACTTTTTGACGTGCTATAATTTTGACAGCTTCAACAGACAAACAACAAGTGTTGTCCTTGTTCCACACGTTAAAAAAAAAAGTTATTTCTTTAAAAAATGGATGTAACTCGTAAAATTGTTCGAGTTATGTTTTTTTTTTATAATTCTAGGGACGGATTTACTAAACATATCATCGTAATGCAGTACCACCTATCTTCACCTACTTCAGAAAGTTGGTTGAATGAGCTTTATTGTGGTTGTAATAAGGACCAGACACAACAGAATGACATTCTGCTACTGATGTTTCCCCGGAAGCAATCGCAGCTTTGTGAGACAAGACAGTTGGTGACAACTGGCACACTTTTAGGAATACCGCCATATCGCTGAACATAGTCATGAAATGAAGAGCAAAAATACTGCATGAATATTACTCACCATAATAGAAAAATTATGCTCAGTAGATATTGCACAATTTCATTGAGACCCAAAATAAGAGAGGGGTTGCCTGGCCAGAAAACATGGGATAATTCCCATGCGACGATTTACTAACCAAAGTGAAGCGCACACAAAAGGTTGCCTTATTCTTCGGTAATCCGAGCCATGTTTTCATTTTGGAAGATCATCGTACGGTAAGTGGTACACCATCATTTATTTTCCGGATTAAGAAGGCAAATTTTCTTCCATCACAACAATATACTATCCAACATATTATATTCAACTTGAGTCCTCAGAGCTAGTCACCTTATTACTTTTCATAAAGAATAATATGTGCAGACTGACATTTAATATCCCTCAACTGATGGGTGAAACCTACGAAAATATTCTTTGTGAGATGACTACGCAAGTCTTTTGTGGCCAGTAATTGTAAAATCCAATAAGGCTCATTATAATCAGTTTCCGGACGAATGATGTGGTTACACGGAAACAAGAGTCTTGGTAAACAAATTCGCAGAATACGTGAGCTCTGCATATTCTACCTCTTCTTTGCAGGGTCGGCAGTTATAATCTGTGACTTTGCCAATTTTCTTAAGCATGTACTCAAGTGAGAAATGTTCAGTCATTAGGCTGGTATGCACACAGCCTAATACATATGGTACTTACCACAGCTTGTTAAACTCTTTGTATGTTAATGTGAAACTCTCCCATTGGCCCTGATTAGTCTTTTCTGTGGTTTGGACATTATTTTTCTTGATGGGTGCCCCTTTGTAAAGCCGCATTAGGGTTCGTACCTGGTAAATGAATATATTGCCGGTTTTTTAGACAGGTAATCAGCAGTCTCATTGGATTCATTCCACACCTAAGGGTTACTTTATTTTCCTTTGATTGTAAATGCAGGAAACCCCTACAGTCCCAAATCATTTTTCCGGTGAAGGCATTGGAATTTAGGCTTTGGTTTTCAGAAATAGGTATGTAGGTATATGTTTGTTTTCAGATAAGCTCTTTGCAGATTGATTCTAATGTACATTTCTTTGGCATGGGTTTCTCCTACACAAAAAAAAAAAACAGTTGGATATTATCACCATCTCTTTTTCTTAGATGGATAAAGAAGAGTTTTTAAGAACTTTTATTTTTAACGATTCTAAATCAAATTAATAAATACAAGAAGAAAAAACAACCGCCTCGTCCGGGGTTTGAAACCGGGACCTTCCGCTTGCCGGGCGACTGCTCTTACCACTGAGCTAACGAGACAGATGATTTTCCCTCTTGCATTTATCAATTTGTAATTAGCCTACTAAGCCACGTTGCTTTCAGCTGGCATTAACCAGTAACGATGAAAGCGCACGAATAAATTGTAAATTCAATTTTTATTTATTCCGGACTGGAATCGAACCTACACTTTTAGAATCGGTCAATGATGGAGAATTGAAGAATTTTTAAGAATTTTTATTTTTAACGATTCTAAATCAAATTAATAAATACAAGAAGAAAAAACAACCGCCTCGTCCGGGGTTTGAAACCGGGACCTTCCGCTTGCCGGGCGACTGCTCTTACCACTGAGCTAACGAGACAGATGATTTTCCCTCTTGCATTTATCAATTTGTTACTAGCCTACTAAGCCACGATTTGCTTTCAGCTGGAATTAACCAGTAACGATGAAAGCGCACAAATATATTGTAAATTCAATTTTTATTTATTTTTCCCGGACGGGTATCGAACCTACACTTGTTAGAATCAGTCAATGATGGATAAAGAAGAGTTTTTAAGAACTTTTATTTTTAACGATTCTAAATCAAATTAATAAATACAAGAAGAAAAAACAACTGCCTCGTCCGGGGTTTGAAACCGGGACCCGGTTTCAAACTCCGGACGAAGAGGTTGCTTTTTCTTTCTTGTATTTATTAATTTGATTTAGAACCGGGACCCGGTTTCAAACCCCGGACGAGGCGGTTGTTTTTTCTTCTTGTATTTATTAATTTGATTTAGAATCGTTAAAAATAAAAGTTCTTAAAAACTCTTCTTTATCCATCATTGACTGATTCTAACAAGTGTAGGTTCGATACCCGTCCGGGAAAAATAAATAAAAATTGAATTTACAATTTATTTGTGCGCTTTCATCGTTACTGGTTAATTCCAGCTGAAAGCAAATCGTGGCTTAGTAGGCTAACAAGTGTAGGTTCTTTTTCTTAGATTCATTTATGTATCAGGCGAGTGATCCGCGTGGGAATTACAGTCTACTGTGCTTGCAATATTGGTGGTCTTCTATGGTCACTGCAAATCTCCCAAATCACCCAAATCTTAGAGACTTTCAATTTCATTTCGATTCACAGAAAAAAAAATATTAATGACCTTGAGAGAACTATACGTAAATCTGTAGAATTACTGAGAAATTGATTTAAACATTTTTTTTTTATTCTGAATTTAAGGCAAAACAAAGCAACAATCAATTAATCAAAATCAATTCATTGACTGGGGCATATGCGCATATACACATTAGACCAATGATTACAGCAACAAAACTATTTGCAGCATGTGACTATGTTCAGCTAATTCCATAGGGAAGCGAACAACTAACAACAATATTGCGTGTATGTATGCATGTATTTCTGTATAGCTCTTTGGGAAAGATTTCCATTTCATCCGTTCATAAAGCAAAGTAAAGCGAAATCTAATCGACAATTCGGTTATAAACGTGTCAGTCTTCAACAGGTAATTCACATTGATTTATGTTGCTATTAGCTGAATTGAAGAACAACCAATTAAAATTTGTTTTGTATATAATGTACTATATATTATGCATGTTGTGCATAAACACATATATTCCAAATGTCTAATTTACAAATGTATACATGAGGATTATTACTAAAGAACAAAAATAATTTAAGTACTTTTCCAGCCTAATTAGCTCGACAGAATAGAAGTTATTAGATTTAAATAAAAACAATAAATTCAAATAAATTTGTTGACCTTGCACTCACATTTCAGTTAAAAGCATTTGTGGTTGGAGCTTTCAACATCTGACCAGAATGTATGAGGGCGTTTTTCTAGAAAAAGCACAAAAGAATATCCGATAATTTGTAGAACCTTATCTCTTAGGAACAACTCTGGTCTTCAGTATAATCCAGCGAAATATTTAGGATTAATGCTGGATGCTACGTTATTTCTGGACTGCATCTAGGCACTATCCTACAAAAAGTCCGAAGATTATTCTGGGCCCGACGGAATTAGAGAATGTGGCCCGACAGGAGCATGTACCAGATCTGAAAGACTACTAAAAGACGCATGGTAATATCAAGGGGGATTACATAATAGCAAACTCAATATGGTTAAAACCAAACATACCAAGCATACAGCGGATGGATTGGCAAAGTGTCACGGGTACCGGAGGTAATTGGAAACCCTCCTTATGCTCAGACCTATGAATGTGGACGTTCTAGCTGCGGGAGCTAGTGTAGCATACAGAATACATGCTGCGGGACTCTTTGGGTAGCCTAGTCGCTTATAGAGCCTTTCGAGGTAATTTTTGAACTGGCCGTGGAATCAGAACCTCTTCTCTCAACGTTTTAATCATATAATATAATGATGAAGGACCGAGAAGTCTGGACTGTGCGACTATCAATAGCGAAAGTCTCGTCTGGCATACAGATGAGTTCAAAACTATATGAGTATTGCGGTGGAGGGGCGGACCACTGCATATAAGTTTGAGACATCACTGAATATGGGGAATCAGTATTTCATGCCATACTGTCGCAATGAATGAAAAAGTGACCTTGATCAACTGATTAGTTCGAATCAGGTTAGGCTAGTCTGGATCCCGGGACATCTGGTTAGCCGAGAGCTAATGTGTGGGAACGCAAGAGCGCTCTTGACAAACTGATTAGATCGATCTGATTAGAGTGATCTGTATCCCAGGACCTCCCTCTGGTCGGCCGAGAGCCTGTGCAGCTGAGCAAGCATTTCGCAAATGCAAATCAGCGAGTCACAGGCATCTGAAGTACAGTATAGGACTGATCTGTCAATTGAGGAGGCACTTTGTCACCATTGGCACACTACATAGACTATGTCTGAAAAATGGTGAGACTATTTCACATGTCATGTGTGAATGCCTGGCGATAGCTAAACGTGCAATGACAAAACTTTAGTAAACCACAACTATACCCTGGTGAGTTGGTGGGTAGTCCACTACGCGAATACTTAAAGCTACTCCAGACGACTTCTCTGCATTATAGCGATAAGAGAGTGAGAACAATAGGCCTTCTCAGTGGGTGCGGCGGCTTGCAACTTCGCATATCCCTGTTTAGATTATTCAAATTTCTAATTTAATTTCAGACATCATTAAAATAACAGCAAATTTTCCCACGTGTCACTCTCATTAGATGTCCTACCACACCACCTCCACTTCCCCTTCTACCCTAATCCATCATAATTTAATATCACAGATTTTAATAAATTATGCAAAAAAAAAAAAAAATAATAAAAAAAAAACGCAATTTCAAGGATTGCTTTTTATCTCAAGAATGGATTTTTTTCTTTTTTCTCCGGCTATTTGCAGCATTACAATCATTCTCTGACGGAATTTTAAATAATTTTAATTAAAAAAAACATTGCTGTTCGTAAAATCTTTACTAGTTAACTACCCTTAGAAAATTTCTTTCATAGAGCGAATTAGAATGTACGAGAACATATATTTTTGCAGATAGACTTAATTTATGGTATGTGCAGGAAGCACAGTCAAAACACTTTTAAGAGCACAGAACTAAAGACAAAATTGCTTCCGGCCGGATATGGCAGAGCTTGAGTTTCAATACACTTTTGATATGCCGTCTATATGTACTTACTTTCATCATTGAATAGCTTTCCTGGACTTTTTATCTAAAACCCCCAGACCCCCATCAGCAGAAGTATCTTTGACCTATAGGAGGACTTGAGATTCCATCTTGATAGGACCGGAAGAATAGTGAAATTGGGTAAAATGTGATTTTCCAGGGATTCTTAATGATGTAGACACCTACATATGGGAATAGTTGCCTATTATTCCCACAGGGTTTATGTCCAGGAAATTGTGTAGAAATTTATTAGTTATTACATATATGGGAAAAATAATGAAGAACGTTGCGATTTTAATAATGGAATGATATGGTACTGAAAGGACATTGACAGTTTTCGTATGCCAAGTGCTGTCCAGAATGATCACATAGTGCATTTTGTTCCGCAGGTGAACACTAATCTATAAACCGAAGCGCATCAAATTCTGTCCGAGGAGTCAAGAGACAACTCTCCTTCTCCCCTCCTCTGATGGGAAAAATCGAAATTCGGGCACCCTCTGCCGCCCCGGAATCAAGTTCCGCACCCAACTCTCTAGGCTTGGGAGCACCCTGACTGAAGATACGAGCGTCAAAATAAAGCAGATTCACAAAAACAAAAATACGCACAGTATAAATGGATCACAAATGATGCCAGACTCTTAAAAAAACTTTTAAAAATACGTTAATTTATTTCCTCTCGGACTGATATTTTGTTTATTATTTTTTTAATTTATACATTCTTGGGAGTACTCCCACTTCTGGACAGCATTTGGGCCATATCTGTCAATGTCCTTTTATTATACTTTAGATACATAGATTGTAAAAATAACTTTTTGAATTCTCTTCAGCATACGGTTTGAAAACTACATACATGTATTCCACAAATGACTATTTTGAGCTGGATAAGATTTCTTAAATTACTAATCTGTAGAATTGTTATGCCTATTGGTTTGTAAAACCAAACCAAGTTAGTCCGAAAAGGTGCAACTTGGTTGAATCGAATACAATTATGAAAGGTGACCTCGATCTTACCGGACTCACATATTGTACTGTCCTAATTATGATAGATGATGCAATCACAACATAGCTAGAAACTTATATATAAACATTGCATGTGCCTTAATGAAATGAGTAGATAATGAAAATCTATTTAAATTGTGGCTATATTCTTGGTCCTCTGCTCTTCAGCCTGTATATAAATGATTGTTGAAGACTATAAAATTCACTTGTGTGTCGATGATGTGCAGATGTAACTTAGTCGACAAATAAGGACTGGTAAAGGATTGTATTGATAGGTTAAATTCCGATTTACGCAATAAGTTATCCTCCTGAAATATAGAATACAATGCTGTAATAATGTTAACGATATGACAGCTCGTATTTATGGTGGGCTTCGTCGGCTCTGGTTGTCTTCGGCAACCATATCTACGAACACGCGTTAAATCTTTAACTCTGCCGTACTTTTCATATGGCAGTTTCCATCTTTATTTAATAAATTTGAATTTTTGAGCTCCATAAATCTGTTTCAATTTGCTGATACCAAACTGTAAATATTCAGTAATGGAAAAGTCTTACTTTGTTGCACTTTTCTTGATCTTGAAATAACTCACCAACCCATATTCACCATACGAGTTCGGCTCTTGGGTTTATGTAGCTGATAGCGCGCTATAGCACCATTATGGGATAGACTTTTGGATGTGTTTTAGGTGGTCTTGGTTTTGTGTTTTCTAGTTCTGAGTTATTTATATATTCGAACTCTTTTCTAAAATGTAACCTTATTTTTAAGTAATATTTGCTTATTTTATTTCCGTTATTTACTAGTATTATTTTTCGAAATTATTTTTTAATTCCTAACTTATTTGTGTTATTATTTCCTAACTCGAACCTTATAAATTATTTGCTTGTATTGATTTATTCTTTTTGCGGTTTTTCTTATAAAAACAAACTATATTTTCACTCTTGTAGTACGTTATCGTAAATAAAGTATTCTTATTCTAATTTGCTTTTATGCCCTTTATACATTTAATATATCCATTATTGCATTGCTTAGGTCGGGATCACCCGAATATATATAGCACATGCTCTATAACTCTCTGAATTCTTAGCAACATAATTGTACTCACTATAATGTTAACATCTTCTACTCATACAAAATTCATATACTAAGCAATCTCTATATTTTTTTTTTTCAATATAAGTTTTGTCACAATGATTGATTTCGACAACTTTTGCGATCTGATATTCCACCATAAATACAACTGCAATGTAGTACATACATATGTACGCCATTGTGTGGAGAACTAAGTTTTTGATATTTTCTAGGATACTTATATCCTTTAGAAAATCTAATGAAAAATGAAGATTAGCTCAAATTCCTTTTAATATTTCTTTTAAATAAATAGTCATATTACTATAATTTTCAAGAGATGATGATAGCTGAACGGATATTTTACAAAGCAACATTCCAGAATCTTATCTTACTTATTGCGCAAGTTTTCTGTCCAATTCCCTGCCTCTTGTCCTTCTCATCCCTAAGCCTTAATGTCAAAAACTAGAAATATTATCCCAATACGAATTGTGTTGAATAAGTACAAAAAATATCAGAGAACCTTTTTCTGTTTAAATCCGAAATGCTCCAAGGTAAACTTATCCTTATGGCTTGCTTTCTGTGGCTAGATGAAAGCAGCTGCGACTCCTGGAAACATCCACCACCAAGTTGCCTATTACATATATTATGAGAATTTTATTATTCAGTTTACGTGTGGGGGGTGGATGTAATAAGCAAGAAGGAAATAGGCTTTTCTGCTGGCTTTAGACATATCTTGAACTTGGACAACAGATATACCGTAGGAAACCGGAAATTGAATAATCTCAATAGTATCAATGTAGAGTTTTTTTTTTATTTGTTGAATTTGTTTCACTTGACCGAGCTTCGGTATATGCAAAGATCGGAATTTATACATGTGTTATTTTATGTGTATCGAAAAGTGTTTAAACATTTCTTAACTTTTATCTGCGGTAGTTGAATAGGGTGATATCGCAGAAGGGGATTTTGATTTTAGTTCACTCTAAGTCTGTCTACACAATATTTTGACTCAACGTGCTTTAGAAATTTTTTTCTTAAGCAAGGCGCATCTAATAATAATTAAGAAGTATCAGGATAATTCAAAATTACTACATTATGTGTCATCGTGTATTCAGATTTGGGTGCTGATTAAAATTATGCCTCCTGCATTAAGCGATTGCAGATTTTATCAGTTAGCATTGTTCAAAGGTCTTCAGAAAAGGCAGGCACGAAAGACATTTACCAGAAAAGGTGCACGAGCTCAGAAAAGACCCCGTACAGGGATTAACACTTAAGTAGGCGCATTTGGTGTCAGCAATTTTAACCGCGAAGAAAATGTAGGACGAGTTCTCTTTCGACCTATGCGCCCAATTACGTAATTTTTTTCGTGAGGTAAGTTTTGCTAGGTATATATCTTTTGAAATTTCGACATTTTATAATATTTGCGGATGAGTTCTAGCGAAAATAAATAAAACGTGACTTCAGATTGTAGTTTTGAGTGAATAGTTTAGCTTTTCTATTCTACTCCGCATAGTGGGTCTTATTTTTTTTTATATTCTATAAAGACTGGCAACACATTACTCAGTACGTAATATAAAATAATTGTTATTTTATTTTTGTGTTAACTTGAAGAGAAGTTATTTGTTTTTCAGTTTTTGTTAAAGCATTAAGATTTACTTATCGAATTGCTTTTGTTTTTGAAAATTTAGTGGTTTGCACTCACTTGTGTGATTTTGCGAGTGCGCCTATTTAAGGGTTAAGAAAATCACACTACACCCTTTATTACAAAAAGTAATCAGGTAAGGAGAAAAAAAATGACATGAATTTATTTTTTTTGCCTAATTAGAGTTGTAATAACGAAGGCCTTCTAAAAACTCATATTCACCTTGGAAGAATAAGGACTTAATAAGTATACTCCAGCGCCCAAAAACTATTCAATAAAGAAAAAGCGATTAGAAGTCAGGACTGGGCCCAGTAAAAGGCAAGTAACAGAGTTTGAAAGCTCTTAATGAAAAATGCTGAATACTTTTAATGGAGGATCTATTGTGAAATCCATAGAGAATACGAGCATATCAACTCGAATTAGTAAGGCTTCAGACAACTGTCTTATGTTCCGTCATTCCTGCAAAGAAATGAATAGATCTGCAACGATACTGGGGAAGATACTCCAAGCCAACAGACTAACATTAATAATAAGTATGTAGATACTTTGAACTTAAAGCTATATGGGATGTTGTACAGGAGAAGAAAACAGAGTGGGCAATTCATTATTTTGGGCCCCACAATTAGCCAGGAATTATACAAGAAATTATAATATCGGGACTTATGGTGATCTATAAAAGTTGCTTATACCACTCCCATGTCTCACGCATCTGAAAGTAAATCAAAGTGATCTTCATTTCTAAGGCAGGCAGAAGTAAATACATGATCGCAGGACGTTAGACTTATTGCTTCGTTTGAAGACTTTCGAAAGATCCATAGAGATGTCAATGGACAACCTACTCAAAGAACGTGAAATTTCTAGATCACAACATGAATTACTTTTAAAGTAAATCGGTTTGAATTGCGCTATATACCGAATCATTAAAAAGTCAATACAAAATAAGGAATACCTAATGCATGCAGTGCTTGGCGACAATAAAATTAGTAGTTGCGTGCTTAGGGTAGTCCATACTGGGTCATTTCACCTTGACTATGATTATTGGTGGTTAATGAAATTGTCATCTCTGTAAAACTTTGCGCAAGATGTGGACATCTATTGTAAATCATATCTTCAACTGCATATGGAATCTTGGTGTGATGAATGGCTCTAGAGCGAGGGCTTTTATCTGAAGTCTTACTAGCATACATAGAGCTGCCTGTTTATGTAATACAGGAACTCTACGAATAACAACGGCGCCAGCAATGGACATTATGCTCCTATTCCTGCCACTGATATCGGTGGAATATGTATAGTTGCAAAAAGTGCACTAAGCCTTAGAGAGTCGGGCTGGGATAACCTCGCAGACCTCGATTACCTCAGAATATGAAAGATCTATCTCAAAGACTGTATGCGAAGAGCCATGGATTACATACAGTAGCACACGTGTATGCTTTGAGTAAGGTATCTCAACTAAAATTTTTTCAAGTAGGAGGATGATCGCATCGAAAATCACTCTCAGATATGTGTCTTTACAAATGTTTGTAGAATAGGTCCGGAGTTTAATCCAGGGTATACTCAGCATCCCTGTATTGTCTTCCAACCGGAGGATTTAGCTATTAGTAACGCAGTAGGGATATTGGAAATAACTTAAAATGTACCTAGTGATCGATATATGATTTGAATTGACAGACAAGCTTCAATCAAAGCCTTGGACTTGAAGACCATTAGATTGGACCTAGACCAACTTTGTCGCAGTGAGTGTGGATAAAAACGAGTTATTCTCTGCTGGATACCAGCTAATGCTTTGGCCAGGAAAGGTTTGTCTATGAATGTATGGTTAACGAAAAATTTATAAGTGCGCTTGAAGAATCGGCAAAGAGGATTCTATATTTACAGGCCTGTAAGCTTGCTAATTGCAGTTATGAAGAACTAACCAAATGAGTGATTTTAAGACAACCATTGCCTAAGACATATGCTATTCAGACGAAACTTTTACTAAGGAGGAATGGTAATGACGTGGAAGTTTAACTGCAGCTATCACAGCTCATATAATTCTTTGGAAAACATTCGCAACACATGCAATCTCCATACAATGCCTTCTGCAGAGCTTATCTGGACGAAGAAGATGTTGAGAGCATTCAACACCTTTTGTGAGAATACCCCAACCTTGCCAAACGTAGAAGGAATACACTTGGTTAGCTTCGTTTTCGCGAATTGGGAGATAGAAAGTTGGGTGACCTTTTGAAGTCTATAAACCCTCATGGTTGGTTTTAACGCAGCCCTTAATTAAAAAAAAAATTTTCAGATAAAGTTCCGTTTAGGGGGCATCATAATTAAGCGTCGGTGATTTAATCGTGAACAAACACAGGTATTTCGATAGCCGCCACTCTAACGTATGTCCGACACAAACAAAACTTCTCATTTGCAAAATCATAATTGGAGCATGGATTGAAAGTAAGTAACATTAATAAGGTACTTATCAAACCGCAGAAATGTAGTGCTTAGCGTCGTGAAAACATTTATTGAGATCGATATTTTGGTCATCATTCATTCTATGAAGTTACACCTAACTTCACTATATAGAGATCGTGAAAATAATTTCAAATCTTTCCATGGAAAAGCACATACTAATATATAAATATTTAGTGATATACATTTATTTCTCTTCCTTCTTCTACCGCATAAACAATTTCTCACAATATCATCACTGAAAAAGGTTGAACTGATGAAAAATCCCTTTCGCAGAGTTTATGATGATTTGAACGCAAGTCATGTTCGTGACTGACATTCTAACATACGTAAAAAAAAAATCCAAGAGATAACTGCAAAGGATATGTATGCATTATAAATCTACCATCTAAATTTATCTCGAATGCGAGTGTGTCGTTAAAATAAAAACAATCAAGAAAAGGGATGATATCAAATTAAAGGATAATTCTGAAGAGTTCTGTGAGGGGAAGGGGTGGAATACAGAATATACATATATGTACCTAATTCCTGTACCAAGCACGTTTTTACATTGTTGACACGTTGGCACATAAATTTTCGCCTTAGGTTAGACGAAAGTTGAATTTAGACTTATTGAATAAAATTCATGGAATCATTTGACTCCTACAGTAGTTTAAAAATAGAATTAAAAACGACCAAAGTGTTTATGTATAGAAAAACAAAATTAAATATTTATATAGAGGAAGGATGCTTTATTGCATGCCTATTGTTTTTCGAATATAAACAAAATCTCTACAAATTTCAATTCCTTGATAATTAAACCAGATTTACTTTAACATAAGTTTTTGTTGTAGATAAGCTTGGATTTACGGTTCCACAAATTCCTGTTAAAATAGGGCTCTTAAAAGAAATTTTTTTTCATGACTCCTGAACATTTTTTATGATATGGGGATACATGCCAATTCAATGGATGAAGAGTTTGTCATGAAAATATTATGCATACAATATAATACAGCGTATGTACAAAGGTATTGAAATTTAGTAGGCTTTTATGGATTACTTTTGTGATGAATGACGCATTCTGTATTGAAAACTGAAAACTGTATACATTACTTTGATGTTCAACCGAAATTGGCTCACGATTTTTTTTGTGGTGATTAACGTCATAGCCATAAACACCGTATCTAATTTGCGACCAGTATGGATAACTTCAAAAGATTTTATCCTTGTTATCTCAACGCAACAGCTTACCTACCAATAAATTTCTTGCATTTAAAATTGATCATTTTTGATGCACAAAAAACTCCGCTGAAGTAGAGACAGTGCCAAACGGAGAGAATTCATATTTTCAAAACTCATCTAAAAAAATAATGTCAATTCGCGTTCATTTAAGGAAATGTTATCCTTACAAGACGGATTTTTAATAGATTTTAAGCGAATATCAGTGGAATTTCGAACTTCTTTGATTAACGTCTCTAAGTCAGTATTGAGCCATGATTGCGATGTCAGCAAAAGGTTTAAAAATTCTCAATGAACTTATCCGTGACAGAATTTTAATTAGAGCCCTACAATTCGCACAATTTCCTCTCGAATTATGCCAGTTAATTGGAATCAAAATTTCCTAAATCTATTACGGAAAACATTGAAAAGGATATTTGTAACCGTAATACGCTCCTAGATATCTGCCAAATAACATGGTTGTTCATAATCAAATCAGAACAATTTTATGGTGGCAAGGTAACAGGCATATATTACGAGCTACATTTTTTGAAGGATTGCTTTAGATTAGTTTTTCTATCTCAAATTACGGTTTCGAGCAGCTATTATCATGGTGGAGATAACTGTATGGACCAAGATCAAAATAAGAATCGGCCACCGTTATGAATCTCTTAATTATAGAATCATAATTCGTTTAGGAATGAAAGATTTAAATTCGGTTATCCTTCTAAAGCCACATAACCGTTCAAAGAATCGTTTGACAAATACGAGGAAGGAATAGCAAAAGAAGTATTGCACACACTGGTAATAATAGCTACCCTATATATGTTTCCTACTGCTTCTATAATAAAAGCGAAGATAAAAACCCAACGCTTTAGTACATAATTCCAAGGTGTCTGAAGCTTCATTTGAATAGTCACACATAGATTGGTTAGCCTCTGTACTGTTAATTCACCGAAGTTTTCTAGCAAAATCGTTGCATAGTAATCCATGTAAGGAACCTTTTGTAGATTCGACTGAGAGCCGGGTTCCAACTGGTGGAACAAGATTCATATCGCGCATAAAGTAAATAAATTTTAAGAAGTAAAAACATTCAAATGAGGAATATAAATGTAAGTAGGAATGTTAAGAGGTACGGCATGGCCCATACAGGCAGGGAGACCTAAAAAGCTGGTTACTCGGATGCTCCAAAAGATCTCCATTCTAACATAGACACGTGCCACGATATTTAACAAAATTGAAAAGAACAATAAAAGAACAACAATACATGACATGATAAAAGAAGTAGTCCGAGGAAGCAAACCACATGTTTTTAAGTATGTCAACGCTGTTGATTTAGAGCATATATATAAATAAATAATCATAGGAAAACACGGAGGGACAGCGAATAAATAAGTTGATAACAAGACTATTAATCGAAAATCAATTAACAACGGAAACTTAGTTAACAACGAAAATTATCCGTCGGTTGAGTCCAAGTGTAAATATTCTCCCATGTCACAGCGAATTGTCACTTTGCGAGTAATTATATGACAGGTTGGAAACGAAAGATATTTGAGATTCTTTAAAGTGATAATAATTCCGAACTCAGGTGAAGCTAGTTAAGATTGTTATTGGAAATTAAAAAATGTTGTAGATAAGATCAGTTAATTGTCATCTTATAGAATATAGAGTGAATTATTAATTTGGCTTAATTAAGGCGTTAGTGCAGTAATAATATTAATTCCAAGTAGCTAGTTAGCTAGATTTGAATGTGTGCACAGCTTGCGTAAAACGAAAGTGGCGAGCATTTTCGGAATCAACGGTGTGGGATGACTCGCGGAACTAGCACAAGCAGAAATGGAGGAGTTTCCGTCCCTGTCACGAGTTAAAAACACGAGAGTTCAGCGTTGAGAATAATATTTGCTTATTTGCCATCAGAAGAGCACCAGAACTGCAATAATTATCGTGAAGATTGATTATTATTAAGATGGAGCGAGCCTCATTATAATTGAGAGAGATTGCAAAGACAAAATAGAAGGGCAACTAAAACACTTAGAGTACGCGAAGAAGAGAAAATAAGATCAATTTTGGAGTCCTGGAAAGGGCTTATAGGACAGCACGTGTCATGAGGTTGGGCATTCCAGAAAAGAACAGTAATCACCATTCAAAGCAGCTGCAAGAAATCCACATAACGGATCACTACCACACTACACATTACGTTTTATAGCCATACTGCACTTAACCACGCAGGCTCGTCGCAACAGCCATAGTGGTACCTAGGTTTGATTAGGTTATATGCTATATACAGTAGTACTAAGTATATTATATTTTGTATATGTTTCTATATTGAATTATATATTGGTTGTTAGTTTTAAGATTCAGTAGGAGTTTAGTAGTTGTAGTAAGTCGTATCTTGAGTAAAAGAAAGAAAATAATTAAATATTAACCACTGGTTAAGTCTTAACCAAAGATAGGCCATCTCAAACAAATTTTTTGGAGCAACAGGCTCGTTGCAGTATGATGTCGATGTTTAAATATTTATAGTACAATTATAAGCTGTAAATTTAGCTTTTAGTTTAAAATCGCAAAACATTCAAATGATCTACGTACCTCCCTGATAGCAAATCAAAGATTTCCACAGTCTGATAGCCGGGATAGAGAACTGACACTCTGATACTTGGCTTACAAATCGTGAAACAATAAGAGCATTAGTGAGTTTTGATCGTGTAAAAACAATTTTATAATAAATATACTCGGGTAGCTTAGAATTAAGGTTGTTATAGAAGAGTATTAATATTCGTTAATAAATATACAATTTTAGGGAACATCCAACAACCAAGTTAGTGTAAACAGAAACATGGTGATATGTGCGAGGTCGATATATGTAACGTATTAAAAGAGACTCCAAGTTCGGGCAATGACGATGAATTCAACTTAGAAGCATAAACCTCACACCCATATATAATTGTGGGAAGAATAAGTGCCAGGATCAAGCTGAGTTTGGTTTAATGCGGTGTATAGATAGCAGAAACAGAGAGCAAGGGAATTACTTTTGGCAGGGTTAAGTACTATTGGCCAATTCAAAAGTCTGCATCGAGTTTCTCAATCCCACCTTCAATAAGTCCCAGCGGGATGGAAAATTTGCAGATCGTTTACGAAGATGAAGAAAAGCAATGAATCCAATGAATCGAACTTGATGGGACATAACAATTAATGTGCAAGAACCTCGAAGATTGATAATTGCAAACTTCCAAATGCATCCAACCCGAAAGATAAGACGCAACCAGTATTACGCGCAAATTCTTTCTTATATACTAATAATAACTTGAAACAACTATATAAAAAAGAATTTTCAATTTATTAAACTACTAGCTAAAGTTACCCGTTCTTAGAACGGAGTTCTCTCTTAAGTATGTAAATTTTTATTAATTTAATTTTTTTCTTATTCATTTTTAATTTCTTTTAATTGTTTTTTGTTTGTTATTTTTATTCTTTATTTTTTTTTAAATGATTTTGTTTTATATTTTGTTCATTAAAAACTAAAGGCATGCTGGGATTTCAATGCGTTACAAACAGAGTCTGGGCTTTTCTCAAGATTCTTTTCCATCGTTTAATTTTTTTTAACTGGTTTACATACACCTGCTCTTATATGTCCAAATTAGTTTTTAAATTATGAGCTGCTCAGATAATTCACTAATAATAATTTTCTGCTGCCAACTATAGTTTTCAGACTTCTCGGTGCCATGCTTCAACGCTGCGTTCGTGGAATTTTGTGGAGAGCAGTCCTAGCAACAGACCAAAATTCTACACCGGATTGTTGGGTGCCCTCTTTTCTACAAGTATTGATTAAAATACTTCAAAGTCAATCATAAAATGTTGTAACTAAGTAATTCAGGAAGCTTAATTTTGGGATTACAAACAACACCGAACCATGGAAACAGCTATCAGACTTATTAGTGTACGCTATAATTTTAATTTTTGTTTCACGTTTAAAGACTTTATAAAAAAATGAAATTTATGTGGAAGAATAATCAAAAAAAAAAAAAATGGTTTTTTCGTACCTATTAGAAATCATTGTTAGTTCCATGTTCACAGTTAATTGTGCCAGATTTATCGTTTCAAGCTTGTTTCGATAGAAGAAAATAATCAATTTATAATTGATAACAGAAAAAGAGACTCTATTCATTTTCTTAATGAAAATAGATTTTAATTGTATTTAAAAATTCGTCCAGTTGTCCCAAGTTATACAGCAAATTCTAATTTTAACTTTATTCCATAGAATTTTTTCTTTAATTCTTTAAAATTAAATTGAAGTGATAATATTAAATTTATAAAGAACAAACTTTTGCCTGTCTTCTTGATAAACGATTTCTTCTTTTCCGAGTGACGAAGCTCAGTAAGAAATATACTTTTACTAAAAAAAAATCCTAATTAATTAATGATAAGTACTTAAGTACTCAAATCTTAATCGGGCACAAAAAAAAAAAAACAAAAGCAAAAACTGTATAAGATTTCAAATATTAATAATTTATTCATTTGAGAAATTCCACGAAGTATCAATCATCCTAAAAGATTGCTTGCTCAAAGATGAAAAATAATATTTTGTTTCCAGTCTCACTGATTACTACGCCTCATTGCTTTCTTTCATCAAAGAGATAAATTTTTTTTCAATGTGTTTATTCAGAAACAGATGAGCATTGAAAAAAAATCATTTATGTGTATGAGGAAATGAGCTTTTCCTTTAAAATAGTACTCCGTGGATTGATTATTTGTGTCATAATTACACAAAGTTTTGAGAGTTGTGGAATTGTGGAGTTCAGGATTTTTATATTGCTAATATCAGAATTAAAATTCTTTGACCTTTGGATAACACTGATTTCTCCATATGAGTTTGGGTGTAAACACTAATAGTAGAGGGTGTCTGTTAATAACAAAATATTCACTGGAAAGCCATATTGGGAGGAATATTGTAATATGTATCATCGATGATTTGAAGGTTGTAGGTTCAATTAGAGTACGAGTTAAAAGCAAATGAATTTTCATCATCTAGGCTCATGACATCACACAGTCTAAAAATATTGTTTAACACTGTGGTATCCACATTTTTAGGGCCATGGCTATATAACCGTATACACATTGAGTAGAAACAGAAGTTGTCCATATAAACCCTGTTCCGATCAATTTATATATTTTTTTTTCTTGTAAAGTATAATTTTTATCATTGAAAATTGTAGCTTTGAGTTTTATGGAAAAACAGTGTAAATTTAAACAGTTCTACGTGGATTTTAAAATACAGGGTATTTTGTGAAAGTCTACCAAATTTTCTTAATCACCCTATAACTCTCAAATGGTTGAGATGCTGCCACACCCCCGCCCCCCACTTACCATTAAATATTTTGCTTGACTAGGTGACTAGTATCACCTCCTGTCCTATGGTCCATCGTGGACGAAACACCCTGGAAGAATGTGTACGGTTCCGCCGCTGTAACTCGTTACACAACAGACTTACAAAAAAAATGTTCATACAAAAAGTTTATGGAATATAATCTCCTTCAAATTTATCTTTTTACATTTTGGCCGTAGGACCACCCGTTAGGGAATCATTAAAAAAAAAAAAAAAAAACAATTTGTTTGCTACTTATAATAAAAGATGGCGGATCGCGCGGACCCCGTCAAGGGTGAAAGCTTGGATTGTTCATCGGCACTCGGAACTAAATAACACATATACAAATCACAACTACCCCACCTTTTGTAGTGCAAAGGCCTTATTTAGTCACTATTGACTAGACTATAGGCACCATTGGCCGAAGGGTTATTCGCAAGCCGGAAGAAGCCTGACACCCGGATTTCAAATTTTGAATCAAACACCTCATATTCAGCAGATTTCATCAGGGTATAATAAGAATGTAAATGATATTTTCGAATTGAGTTATGAAATTTCAATTAAATTATATTTAAACTTTAGTTTTAAAGCCCAATTTAATTATTTTTTAAATAAATTTATCCCTTAAATAATTGTAAACTTGGAAACATTTTTTTTCAACAGTTTTAATATTTCTTAATTCTGTTCAACGTGCCCCTGAATTGCTCCAAATGTTGATATATCGCCGGAAAAATAACTGCCCTATTCAACAATGTGCCAAACTTCGTACATCTGAATCCGCTGGAATTATTCATCATACTTCTGGACTTCATTCGTAAACCGTTCCTGTTTCGTTGGGTTCAACTTCTAACCACTAGACGAGTTCATATCTAAATAATCTTTCCTTTAGTACAATTTGCAACTTCATAAATCCCATATATCGATTATAGGTCGAGTCAACAATAAATGCAAAATCTTTCTAGCTTTCGGAGCCTCGGCCTTCCAAACTTCATTGGTTGACTATTCTTTCGAAGCTTCAGAACTTTGAAAAGATCGAAGCTTAGAAATTTCGAAATTCAACAGCCCTACTATTTACTCTTGTCTAATAAATGGTCGACATATTCACCAAAGCCATTTATTTATTTTTTGCCGACTGCTGCCCGCAATTTTGCAAAAATTTTAAGCAAAGTGGCAATTTTACCTTTCTTTTGCAACAAGATTAGGCACTCTAAACAATTTTATTACGAGAGTACAATAACATTGAATTATTTTTCTTAGTAGCAGCATAGTGACTTCTGGGTAAATTTGGTAAAAATAATATACGAATATTATCAGTGGCTTATTTCTAATAATGAGATATTGAGGAGGAGTGGGTCTTGGATGATAATAATAAAAATAATATATGTAGGCCTTTTATTTGATATTAGTATGCATACACATATGCGTAATATATAACGGCCTACAAATTTACAAAAATATTTTAATGCGCCTGTTCGTCCACCTCATTAGATCCCTTTGCAAATAGATTTCATTTTGTCGATGGACCCTCAACCAATCAATTGCATCTCTGATCTTTATATTCTTTAATTTTTCACAATAATAAGAGAAACAATTCAGACCGCCGTTGAAACAAGTCAGGCATTCTTAAATGATCCCTCATGATGTTGTTAATAAGCTTTTCGTCTAAATTTATGTCTACATTCAATGAAATCTTATTTTTGTATTCGAAATGTTTTTATCAATAATGCAATGTTGATTATGTTGTAATGATATCATAGGAAGTATATTGCTAAACACTTTAGATCAACATTCCTAAAGCGTAATTGTAATACACTGGTAGCAACTACATATTTATTTATCTAACCATGAATGAAACACGAAACTTTATTATAAGCTGTGTTCTTTTGTGTCCGCAGAACAGAGCAGAACAAAAAATATATAGAAAAGAACGCCTCATACAATTCATTATAACATTTACATAAATGAAGCGAACAATACAAATAGTTCGTTTCAATCGACAGAATAATTTGTTTTCTCCAGAATATGGGAGGTCTAGGATAATGCAGGTACACAAAAGAACACAGCTATAGAGTCCTTTGTCCAGTCAACACATAAAAAAGCACAATCCTTAAATATTAGAGATATTACGATAATGTGAACTTAAAATATAATAACGGGTAGATTATGATAGATTGGATTAGATTGCGGCTATCGAAATACCTACAATTAGCCGCACTTAGATGAATAGCACATTATGTGGGACGACCTCATCAAAACCCCACCTGGAGATGTTTGCTCAATCTAGGGGGTGTTTTAAAGCCACCTATATGAGTTAATGGAGCTTACTCGGTCCATCAACTCTATATCTGCTAACCCCCCCCCCACCCCCCCCCCCCGTGTAAATCAAGCGAGGTCCTTCTACGATTAGCGAGGTTGAGGCATTCACATAGTAAATACTGAACACACTCAATCTCGTCCTCGTACATACAGATTCTGTAGAAATCACGGCATGGAGCGAATCTTATGTACATATATAATATACATAGGTAGTGTCCGACAATAAATGTAGTAAAGATCCAACATGTCAATCCGATTTCTCCATAGCAGAGTTTCTATCTCCTGGAACATACCTTTCTTGGAGCATAGTTCTGTCTTGTTACTTCTCCCCATATGTGATTAGCCAATTTGTACACATATAAATCTAGATTCTTCTTCACTGATTCTTCCAATGAATACTTCCGCAAAACATAAATATATTCATAGCTGAAGCTTTCCTGGCCTGAAAATCTGCAAATCACTGATACATCATATTGGCCAGGCCCTCAAGCGTAGACCATAGTATATTTAGAGATTTTATATCTTACAGGAAAATATCATAATTACCACACCTTTTTCTCACCTGGAAAATATAGTTTTTTTATGGAGTACAAGCGTTTTCTATAGGAAATTAAAGCATTAGAAATTACGAAAAAAAGATGGTAAATTCACAATGATATTTCACATTAAGACTAATAGCTGCCTGAACAAAAATAGGAAAAACCTTCAGGAATTCAACATACATACGAATATATATATACCTATGGGGATTTGTTACCAGCAGGATTTATTGCACACTCATTTGACCACAATAACTTCAATGTAGAAAACTCAGTGCTCTACTCAGCAATATAACAAGAAAATATATATATATATATCGATATATGGTTACATATATACTTTCATGAGTATATATGTATATATATAGTAATATCCTGAATCCCGATTATATTCCTTAACATTGTTACATTTGCTTTGTGGTAATAAAATATGCCTAACCATAGGAACAGAACGTTCGCCTTCTCGAAAAAATTGTATTGGAATTTGGAAACAAATGGCCAGGAGTTGAAATATAAAATACAATGCCACGTAGATTGATTGTCGATCATGTTGATGCCTTTCCCATTCACACAAGTAAAGGCCCCTATTTCCGTTGAACCATTAAATCCCAGCAGTTCTCTCAAGAGACCCCAAATTGTTGCTTATATTATATGCATTACGTTTCTGTGGGAAATTTTTAATCCAGCTTCACAAAGTTTCGTTCGGTGTAAATTTTTCCACGTTAAAATACCACCATCAGACTCATAGTACACCACATAGTATATGCGCCTTCATATTCATATATTTTTTCATTAATCAGTAACAAAAAAAAATTAATATATATTTTTATGAGAGAAAACAAATATTCAAGAAATAATAGTGGGACCTGGTTACAAAGCCATGATTATGATGGTCTCATAACTAAATTGTACAAATTTTCCAACACGATATGAATATCATAGGAAGTTTTAGATGATGGCATAATGATAGGATGTGTTGGGAGGAGGGTAAAAATTTAGCTTATAAAATATGTAAAAACATTAAATTTTCACAATAATTGGCTCCTCCTGAACATTTAAATTGCATACAACAAATTATTTATGAATGAGAAAGGATGCTTGAAAAATTAATAAGCCCCGTATAGGAATATAGAGCTGATCATGAACGTAAATTGCTTTCATTATTTACAGATAAATGTAGGTACATGTAGTCCTTGTAGAATCCCTTAATTGTTGATTACTGATTAAACATATTTATATGGGTAAGCATTTAATTCAATGACATGAGAATTAAATTCATGCTTAATTGGGATAAAGCTATTTAAAATTAATCTGACTAGTACCAAGAAATTAAGATAGAGGATGATAATAATTGAGCAAATGTCCAGAGATGATTATATACACAATGTGTAGGTGGTGGAAATCTAAATGAATATTTAACTTCCTCTTCAAAAGTGGTACTACTCAATCTCCATCAGGTGCCTGCTATATTACTTGTTATCAAGCATATCTTTAATAATACTACGACAAAGATTCCAACGAACTGGAAACTTTGACCGTTGCTAAAAATAACTCTCCACTAACATTTCTGACTTCCGACATTTCAGCCTGTTATGCTTTCTTAGCGAGAGCCCTGACGAAGCTCCGCTCAACTCAGATGTTCGAGTACCTTGAGGAACGTCCATAATTGTCTGCTTGTCAATCTGGTTTTCGTCGAAAACACAGCTGCGAAATAGTTTTACTGAAAGTTACCAACGATATTCGTGGAGGTTTGATAAGTACTTAGACTGTCAGTGTCAATTACAGTAAAATATTACAAAAATTAAATTTGAGTTTTAACATCACCTCATCCGCACTTTCAGTTATTAACAGCTTTATATCTAGACGAACACAGCAAGTGAAAATTAATAACTGCCTTTCTAATGCAAAAAAGCGAAATTCCCACTTTTTTAACAACTTTAGGCCCGACATCAACAGAAATGAGGGATGTTTTAAATGGAGATATAGTAGTAATACGTGAGCAACGGAATCCACTAGTAAGTACGTGTCCTACATCTAAGCTAGATTTGGTCATTCTAAGCTTTACTTTAAAAAATTTAAATTTGCGAGTATCTTAGGGACATAAGCAATAATTCAAGAAACTGAACTCAAACCAGCTGTTGTGATTTGGGCGCTTACTCAAGTGAAGCTATCAGCCACAAATCAAGATGTTTTGTTGCCGACCGTCAACCGAAAGTATTGCCGCTCGAGTTAACTCTTGGACCAAGAAAAGGGCGACTATCTATCCATCTAAGGAAAACGATACTATATAATAGTTACGCAATAAAATATCTGAAATTTTAAATAGAGTTCTGTTAATAAATTTTGGACAAATAATATTGCCTCGAGCTCTATGTAAGATTAGCGAAATAAAATTGGTTTACTAGATTTAGATTTACTTGAACGAAAATTTCAGTTCCAGTTATTTCCTCTATATATGTATATTTAGTAAATGTTAATTTATATAACCCGATAACTAAAATAGCTTTCAGTGGGTAATCCAATTGCATATAGACAGACATTTAAAGCCACCAAAATAGAAATATTCTCAATATGAGTTATTATATGTGGTTACAGGTTCAATCTAGCATTTTGTTTACCTAATTCAAAACGTCCATAGTACGTATCAATAAAAGTTAATTAAAATATGATAATCTACGCTAGATAATTGGACATTACCTCACTGAGCCACTATATGTATATATGGAGGAAGAGATGGTATTGTTTTATGACTTCTGTTTGCGGTTTAACTTGCTTTCAAATAAATGGTCTTGACAAAGTAAGGGTTATATAACTATCTACCAGTAATAAATGAGAGATTATTTAAAAACTTCTGATTTATTCGAAATAAATGGAAAAGTAGGTATATGTAAACATTAGCTTTCTGTTTTCAACCTCTATTTTAAATTTCTTTTTTTTTTTAGGTTTTTTTTATTTTATTTAAATACTGCGGGAAATTGTAGATTTTGTTCCGTTTTATTATTATGGTTACCATTTTCGATGAAGTCTTGGGTATGGGTTAACATATCAGATATGTGCTAGGCAGGAATGCGTATTTGGGCGATTGATTGGGATGGCTTGCATTCAGAAGACCAAACTTCAAAATCTATTCAAAAATGTCCAGAATTACAAGAATTTAAAGATAAATATAAGAAACTTCTGTGGAAATATTGAATGAAGCTGAGAATGAATAGATTTTCGCGGAGACAGTCAATGATTTTTTGTTCTATGCAAGAAGTAAAAAGTAAAAAGTGGTATAGCAGAAAATAAGAGAACTTTTGAAGCTAGTGCTAACGTAGTAAATATAGGCTTTATTGTTACCCAGGTGCCCAATGCCCCGAATCACAATCATAAGGTCAATACATCAATATATTGTCATATACAATATATTGATGTACCTCATAAATGACCTTGAAAATGAAAAATTATTTCATATTAAAATCTCTATCAAAATTTAAAATGTATTTAGAAATGCATTCCCATATTATAACAAAATGCAATTTAGAATAAATGCCATGGTGTTGTTCTACTTGCTGCGTCTTATGTGATCTATTGCTTTATAATGGTGGATATTAGGTCTTACAGGAGTCAAAGTGATGGACGCATTTTCCAAGAGAGCATTTTCGGGTAATACCTTATTAAGAATATTCCAAATGCAGATGAGCTGCCAAATTTGACTGTAAAATTTCCGAACTTTTTCGTGGGAGATGCTGCTTTTACTTTGGTACTTAATGTGATGCGTTTTTATCTGGGTAAGTTTCCGTGTTTAATTTAACATTTCTGTTAATGTTCTAGGTAAAAATTTACGGCTATTAAAATGCTGCTGTTCAGTGAGCACTTTAACAACCTCATATCCCGAGCTCGGATGACGATAGAAAACGCGCTTAGAATAATGCATACCTTCGAACGTGGATAAAATTGTTAAGGCTGTCTGCGCCCTTTAGAGAAAAATCGCCCCATGAGACTGGCGGAATGAACCCCAGAATTTACACGTAGCGCAAATCCTTCCCGTGAATCATTTCGTGTCCTAGAGGCGCTATCCATGTAATCTATTTACCGAGGTTGCCAAAGACCTGAAAAAAGTATCGGTGGAGTCTTCTTTATTTTTCTTCAGTCATTTTATCAAACATGGTAGAAAAATTTTTGGAAGTCCATATCCAGATGTCAATATTTGATAGAGATACATTTAGCTCCTGACTTCCAGAAGTACTGGCCTCCCCCTATTGGTTGAGCTCATGCCGACGAGCTACCCCACACAGGGAATCTGGGGTGGCCCTATCAAAGGACCCTCTATGTCCAGAAAGGCTCCCAAGCCAGTCCCCGTCAAATGATCCGCGAGCCTCTCTAGGTATGTCAAAAGAATGAGCAGAAGATTATGGTTTGGAAACTCCTCGGGTCCATATGCGATACCCACTAAAAGGTAACCACAGCATATGCGAACAATCGAAGCTGTAGTAATAACGATCCTCGTAGGCAGGCCGTTTACAGCTTTGAGAAATAGCCAAAGCTATAAGCATTTTGTTAAACATCTCCGCGGGATCGTGAAGGTCTAATATAGGTTTATATCACACTACTTGGAGGAACTAAACTATATACATATGTGGAGACGTTTTTATCCTGGTTCGAACATTTCTATCCTTATTTCCAACTGTATAAACCGGGTTAAATTCATTACTAAATTCACCGCTAGTGAACGACAGCAAGGCTCTCGATTGTAACACCATTAGGATTACTTGAAAGTGTATCCGAGTTCGAGAACTACTGCAGCTATGAGCTCTGTCATCAACTAAACATTATTACAATCAAGCATAACAGGACATTCAGATGTAACAAAATCATAATTACTTGATAGAGTGTGGTGTATCACTACCCACACAGTCAGCACTAAACATATGTACAGAATTTAATTACTATGACTGCTGCAGAAAGTAGCGTATCTTGGTTGGGGCAGTGGGGGCGGTCCGCCCGGCGTCATTTTTTATATTTCTGTCTAAATTATATAAAAAGAAAAATTATGATAATTGCGCGCCGTAAATTTGGAATTGGCGATTACCATATAAAGATCTTGGTGCTGCTAACAAAGAATTTTTTAATTGGGAATCAGATTAAACATTTTAAACACGTAACATGCGTAGTGCTCGTATTGAATGTATGCTTGTTGTATAGGGAGTGTTAGATTACAATCGCACGAGACGTTTGTGAAGCAAAAATTAAGCGAATTTCTACTTTTCATCAAACACGATGAAGTTAACCTCACATTTGGGAAATTTTACCTATTGCTGCTGGATATTTTTTCTATGTTTTTTTTATTTCCAGGCAAAACGGTAATTTCGTGAAAAGTTGATTGAGAAAGGCAAATTTCACGAATCCGAAATTGCAACGCGTTAAATCTGACCGCATATTTAAAAAAAAAAACATCTAGAACTGATCATTTTCACAGAATACGTAAAATCTTAATTTTTTATATGATAACCCCAAGAAGGGGTTGCCCGATTTAGGCCATTATATTTACTATTTTTATAAAAACACTTTGTACAAAATTTCAGCTCTCTACGTGGACGTGTTCTCAGGCAGTGTCCAAATATATAGTGGAAAACGAGATTTTGTATGGGAAACCTACGAAGGAGTTACCCGAATTGTCCCATTTTCGAACCATTTTTTTATTTTTTTTTAAAAGCTCGTGTGTAAAATTCCATACTCTAAGTGATCGCGTACTTGAGTTATTGTGTAGAAAGACAGACGGACAGACAGACAGACGGACGGACATTCGAAAATCAAAATAACTTTCAATATTATGCGTGGTTGTAAAATCCATTTTGATCTACATCATTATCTCTAGGGGTTACAAACGGAATGAGAAGCTTAGTATACCCTATGATTTCATCAAGGGTATACAAATATAGGTTGAAAGTCTTTATTACCTTCCCATCATAGCATTATTGTTAAGAATTTTATTAAGAATATCCATCAGTGTAGCTAGTAGTGAACAGAACTTTTCCAAATTAAAATTAATTAAAAATTATATTCGTTGAGTGATTTAAGATTGGGAAATCTACCAAATCTGTCAGAAAAACAACTTACAGATGAAATAAATTTTGACAATATCGTTCAAGACTTTTTCAATATAAAAGTAAGAAAAATAAATATATGAGCATGCTTATATTTTATCATTATGTGTACAGATTCACTTTTGAAACAAAAGAAATGTTTGTTTTTATTTATTTATGTTCCGTAATTGTTAGTACCTGCTCTTGATTTTGATTGATTTAGAAAGGGCGGCAAATTGGGGGCCGCCCCAGGCGGCAAAAGCTCTAGGTACTCCACTGACTGCAGATATATGGGTGTTACATAATTCATGAAAACATTCCAGTTGGAAATATATCCTCCTCCTTGTTATCTCCTATCCTCCATCCCAAATATTACATAGATGCTGTTCGTCATAGCAAGCTATTTATAGCTCACGATCTTGCTTGCCGAAGAGCCCAAGAGTAGAATAATTGGCAGCATAAAAATATCTCAGAGATGCTGCAGGTAGGCGCTGACGAGCAAAAGTAAGTGAAATAGATCAAAGTTCACAGGAGTACTGGGGATAAATGGGCATTTTTGTTGTGAGTGTAGTTGGACAATATTTTTAATCTTTAAGTGTCAGTGATTAAATGGGACACCTCCGGTGTTAATTAATGCGTGTTCAGAAAAACAAAGAGATAACAAAATCACCCTGCCTCCTCCCTCCGCTTGCTTTCAACAAAAAGGAATGTACCGATTTTGCTTAACTGTATAACACCTGAACGAAGGGATAACTGACTACGACAAATTCTAGAATTAGTATAATCTATTTCATTAACAGCCTAAGAAAACTTACATAGATAAAAGGATTTTTAAATTTTTCCGGGAGACGCGGCAGAGGTTCCTTCTTGTTTTGACAAATATTGTTTGTACATATATTTCCTTGCCTAGCGGTGGAATTCATAGATCGGTCCATAGGATCAGTGATCTACAGGCATGTAAGCTGGTAAATCGCAGATGGGGAGAATTAACCACATGCGCGATTTCAAGGCAGCTGTGGCCCGATGTTTGTCCTGCGAGGACCGAATCTCTGCTGAGGAGGAACCGTAATAAAATTCGTAACCTTATCGCAATTATTACGGGCACTGTCTCTTTGGTAAACATGCAGAGCGCATGCAACCACCATACAATGCCTTCTGCAGAAACTGATGTATGAGGAATAGGTCGATACCATTCAGCACCTGCTATGTGAATGCCCTAACCATACCAGGCGTAGGAGGAATGCGCTCGGCAGCTATTTCTTCGGCGAACTGGGGAGCTAGCAGACAAGGAGCTGGGGACATATTAAAGTTAATAAACTCTTTTGGCTGGTTTCAGCGCACACCCTAAATCTGAGGTATCTCTCCTAGGTAGGTTCCCATTTAAGTGGTATCACAATCGACCGCAAATGGTCTAAGTGAGAATGATCGGCGAAGTTCGTGCGATGGCCGCTACTCTAATCTAACCTAACCAGATAGATTTCAACATTTAACATTTAAATGCTCAGTACGCAAATTTTTGAAGACTCATCGGCAAAGGGAGCATGAGAATGCAGATATCTCTTTCTTAATCTTTGATTTTAATTGAAGTAGTGCCACGATTCTTCAAATATCCCCATAAAAAGAAATCTACTAGCGTCAAATCGGGACTCCTGGGTGGCCACGGTAAGTCGCCTTGCTTAGAAATTAGCTTTTCAGGAAACATTTATTTAACAACCGGCAGGAAACCATTGAAGGTGTGAAAGAATGATCCCAGGTGTTCCGATTATAGCCATTAAATTTCTGTAGCTCTGGTACCAGAAACTCCCGTAATATTCTCATGTACTTATTAGAGTTAACAATGACCATCCAGCCGCGAATATCTTCATAAAAATAAGGTCCGATTGTTCCTCTAACTGAAATTGCTGTCCATTAGTCTTAGGCGAATGCAGGGACCTTTCATGTTTAGCATTGGGATTTTCTCTGCTCCAATATCTGCAGTTCTTTCTAAGTACCCGTTAATGTGGAAATGGGCTTCATCGGAAAACAAGCCAACACTGTTTGGGCATATAACATGCGTAAACTTAATTCATTCTGCTTTAGCTCCTGCACTAAGTGGATCTTGTATGGATATAATTTCAAATATAACTTCAAAAACACGGCGCAATGATATTAGTATTTGAGACGAAAGATTGCACACCGATAAATCTGCATCACGTTGAACGGGAGCGGAAACTCTCTGTACATTCACTTCCGAGAATTCCTTGCGTCAGTTTGTTTTCACGTTTAGTATCGATTCCATCTCAACGATCTTTATTAAAATAGCACTCGAACACTGATTTAAGTCGTATAAATAGGACTCGACACGAAACAAGTGCCGCACAATAATATGCGAAATGTTATTTAAATAAACTTGCTTTACACAAGAGGCAAAACGAAATTTTGGTATTGCAACCCCCGATTTGACCCATTAACTTTACTTGAATTTACTTCTTTTTTTTTTAAAGCCAGTGTGCAAAGTTTCAGCTCTCTAAGTGAACGCGTTCACGAGTTATCGTGAGGACCAAGAAGCAGATAAAATGGAAGGATAGACGGACACACGGACATGCAAAAATCAAAATAACTTTTAAGATTAGGCGTAGGAGTCCAATCCATTTTGTTCTCCCATTATTATGTATGTGTATTATAAAAGGAATGACAAACTCAGTATACCCCATAAATTTCATCTGGGGTATAAAGAGCATAATGGAACCCAACTTACTACAAAGACAATGAGCCATTAAAACAACAAAGCTATGATAAATTGGCTGCTACATTATTTTGAGCATAAAACACATTTGCTACAACAATAATATCGAGAAGAGCATCCAAACTAGTAACTTCGATTTCAGCAGAGTCGGGCTGCTTAATACAATACACGGGTAAATGCAAAATTAATCAATTTTATTTCTACTTGGGCAGAGGCCTTTGTTAGTTAAGCTGAAGAGACTTGTTTAAGTTGTATTGATCCAAATCATTTGAATTTGTGCAGAAACATTTTCTACTCGCTAGCAGAAGAGAACTTCGCTATTAGCGGCATATTTTTTTTTTTTTTTTTTTATTTTGGAACGAAAAGCAAATGCGTATGGCGACAGAGGATGATTTATCACAGAAGAAATTTTTTCAAGCAATGCGTTGAAGCTTTCGCTCTCTGTGCACAGTCCAGCACTGATAATAATGTCCGTAAGACTATTGCAATAAGCACAATGCATAATCATTAAGCATATCTACATATGCATTATTTTTACAAAATCTCTTCAAGATCTGCAATTATATTACATATTATACATATTATTACATATTATTACATATTATTATTACATATTATAATACGATATGCAATTATATTACAAAGAATTGCCATTGAAGCAAAGAAATTACAAGCAAACCTACAGACCTACATAATTCGTCAGTAACACTTTCGCAGCGTAGAATCACTATGAAACAAAACAAACAGAAGTCAACACTGAATGAAAGGCTTTTGGTCGTGCGACAAAGATCAAGTTACATTGAGTAATTAAAAAACTAGAAATCCAGAGTGAAACGTAAAACTTTATTTCCCAACAGCAACTAACTTTATTTACCGATACAAATTGGTTCTCATAAAAAATATTGTAGAATAATCGATTTGTAAACATGAAAACCAATTGTAAAGTAAGTGATCAATTTATATATAAATAAGATACGAAACTTAAATGAAGAACACACAGTTGCAGTACAATCAGAGTGCAGCAACTGTACAGTATTCAATCACTAGCAGACGTCGATTATTTAGGAGTTAAATCTGTTTATGTGCTCCAGTCATCACCCCTTCTTAGCTTGGATTTAGCGCTGATAAGCTGCTCCATTCATGTGATATCTAGTCTCGGACGTGGGACGGAGTGCCGGTTTATAATGTACAAGTCACTTTTCTTAAAATTTCAAATATAAAATTTGTATTCAAAATAAATTCGTTTGCTTAAACTAATATCACAAAATTTATTGAAACTTAAAACTACGACTATAAAAATTCACTATAAAATTTCATCCCTTAGTTCTGAAAAACAAAGAAGACCAGGAGGGTGATTCTGATCTTTTGTCATACTTTAATGTCAAAATATACGCCTAAATGAAATGAACTTTTCTACTGATTTTCTCGTGTTTTTATCCAGCTCAGCCAGCATTGCATTACATAGAATGAACAGAAAATGACACTTCGCTTTACAAATTCCAAATATTATTTTTAATTTAAGCACTTGTATTGCTCTAATTAGATGTAGAAAATAAATTTACAACAATATAAAAATTTTGTCATAACCTCGGAAGCAGTTGACTATTTTGTCGCACTTTTAGGCGTGTATTCTGACATTAATTCATTGCAAATTCATTTTAGTTTATTTTATGGTTGATGAAAAGGATAAATCAAAATGAACATGGTGAATATAAAAGTACGACAAATTTGAGGTGAAGTGTCAAAATATGTGATAAAAATATACGGCTAAGCTACGACAAAGAGATCAGAATCACCCCCAGAATTGAATTTGTCATCAGAATGAAATAAAAGGAAAAAAATGTGGATACTGTTAGTGCGTGAGGGCACAAAGGCACAAACTAATTCATATTAATCCCTGAATATAGATTTGTTATACCCAAGGTGATTTCAATATGTTTATATGAAGTAGCAACCTTTTTATGGTGCGTGAGGGCACCAGGTTAGCAAAGTGCTATAGTTGGTAAAACGAGTTAGATTAGTCTCTGACAGTATTCTGCGCGTGCGCATAAGTGTAGCAATATACTACTATAAAGAAGAAGCGCAGATAAGTCTCTACATCCAGAATTATTCTTCTGTAAATGTGAGCAGGAGATGTAGCAGATTAATCTCTGCAGCAGAATTATTCTTCTGCTTAGATGTGGACAGGAGATATTGTAGATTCATTTTTGCGCAAAATTATTCTTCTACTTAGGTGTGGGCAGGAGTATTGCAGATTAATCTCTGCGCAGAATTATTCTTCTGCTTAGGTGTGGGCAGGAGTTTGGCAGATTAATCTCTGCTGCTTAGGTGTGGGCAGGAAGGTTGGAAATAATAGGAATTTTCAGATTAATCTCTGAAATAAAGAATTAAACTTCTATAATGAGTTTCGGAATAATATTCTTGTCACTCGGATTAATCTCCGAATCAGATGAGCTCTGAACCAAGAATGATTTTCTGCTGTGGGCTCGTCAGCTTTATTAGCCACTGCATCCAGTTATGAGCTCTCGCCTCTTAGTGAGCGTTGCCCTAGCAATGATTGATGGGGTGCCTGAATGTACCACAGACAGCTGACTGACGTAATGTCATTTCCAGACATTATAAAATGTAAATAATCTAGAGGTACATGTCTTTTGAGGTAATTTTAAAATAGTTCTGATTTCTTTTAAAGTTTAAATACTTTGTGGATTCCTTTCCTTTCTTTTCTAGAAATTAATAGTTCATCGAGGGATTTGAAATACGTCTGTGGACTGAACAATTCGAGTTAATGCCTTCTGGCTGCTCCTTGGAAATCACAGATATCGGCAGAATTAATATCCACATCAAAAAGATTACTAAACTGTGGATCTTTTTATTTTCTTTTCGCTGAAATGATAGCTGAACAAATAAACACAACATCACACTATTCACCCTATTCAAATCTTCTAATTCATTTCTAGCATACATCAATTCCATTTTTGCAGCACTTAATTCATCATTCAGTTTCTGAAAAAAATCTTACGAATTTCGTATTTTTCGATAATATCACTTCGTATTTCGAAATTCGAAAATACCCTATCCAAATTAGTGTGGAAATCAGTCATAACTTTATCAGCAAATACATTGAATAAGTATTTGCAATTTAACATTAATAAAATACATTCAGGGACGAAAAGGTTGGAAATCAATATGTTTAAAATAAGCACGACAATGTGTAACAAAGTTGAAAGAATATTGGATTTCATATATTAGAAACTTCTCTACCTCTCCCTATCTAAAAAAATGAAAGACGAAAGGATAATCTAATATTGAACTTTCATTGAATATTTCATTTCTAACATTACTACCACTTTATTTTTTTATATAACAGTGAGTTTTTTAACTGCCGTTGAACCATTCCGATAACCATTCATTCAATAGGAAGAAACAAAACCAAAAGGATATCTCCAACGAAACATAGTGAATACAGATTGTTGTCATATTCGAATTTCAGAAGGACCCAATTTAAATATTGTGTGCGTTCATTTAAGGAACAAAATACAAAAAAAAAGGACAGATCGAGGTTTTTCAATAATATGAACCGGCATTCGAACCCAACCCGTCCTAAATTAGCTGCTACTAAACTGTAATCCTTCCTAAATGAAAGATGTCATGACATGACGTTTTTTTTTTTGGGATTTACCGTCTCTGTCTTTCTCTTCTAATTTGCTAGTTCATTTACATAAAGGGATTGATCTTCCTTAATTCCTTCTCGTATCTACGATATATAAAGTTTTTGTTTTTTTTTTGTAACAAGTCTACTAAATTCTAAAAGTCAATTTCCCAGAATCCAAAAGATTGCCTCAAACGATTCTTTTAAAAAATTGAAAATCAATTTTGTCATCAATTCATCTCCTCATCAAGCTGCTCCCATGCAGAAATTACACGCAATAGCCGTTAAGAAGGGTAACGTCTCTATAAACCCATATCAAATAAAAAAAGAGAAATTTCACATGGAGGCAGAATTGGAGATATCTTCATATTAGAATGAATAAGTAACACTTTTTCTTCAGGTTCACCATCTGCCCTTTTATATCTCCCCGCTTTAGGATGACGATTTACATATTATGTCTGTACATATAAAAATCGACTCTATATGTGTATATGTAGGAGGTTTACTTCAGTGCATTTCTTTTCAGTTTGAACAAACTATGGCTCAATTCGTTTTTTTGGTAATAAAAGAGAGTGAGGTGGAGGTATAATGACAGTCTTATATCTCATAATAAAATTTGATATCAAAAGGGATGAAGGAAAACCACCCTGGACCTGGAAAACCCTCCATTAGAGAGGTTGTAAAGCAAATGTGCAATCTATTGCTTCATTCCTTTAGGATTTTTTTAGATGTACCTATATCATGCAGGGTTAAATGTTAGGACAACCAACAACCCAATGTGGAAATTTCTAAAGTGTTTGGTAATTCGCTGATGTGTTGCATTTAAGTCACTTTTTTAAGGAGGGCGAGTAAGGAAAAGATGGGTTAATTTTTTCAAAGCTTGATAAAATTTATAATGCTCATAACGTGGACTTAAGTACATTCCGGATTAAAAAAGAAAAAGTTTGCAATTTTGTTTAAATGCTCAAGAGAACGTGTGTGGCAGAAAATAATATTCCGCGTAGCCCCCATTTAACAAATTTCGGGTTTATTTTAGATACCAACATGCCTAAATCACACAATCTGAAATCCTGTGATGATAATTTAAAATTTATCGGATAGATTAGGTTAGGGCTTATGCTCCCAATTCTTATTTTTAAAGTCATGTCGCTTACTGAAGCCTTAAATTTCGAAAAGATAATACGATGGGGACCTAAAGTCCTAAAACCAAAACCATAGCACTATATCACATGTAGCAGACAAGGTCGGCTATCAGCCCACCCTCTCTGACTGCAAAAATCATCGTTGGGCTGCTTGTGAGTGGCTGCACAGCAAATCGCCGCTAGCGTTCAGCCGGCTTGGGGAGGTCCTTGCCACCCACAAGGGAAGCTTGCCGGATGCCTTTTTAGGGCTACCGAGACCTAATCAACCACGTTCGATTGTCCTGAGGAAAGAAAAAAAATATGTTCCCCCAAAAAGGAGAATTTACTAAAGGCATCTTGAAAGAATGCGAAAGGAGTAGAATTACTGCGTGCCTGCCTACTAGAATGAAAATAAAACTTAGCCTATAATAATCATTCGCACGATAATACCGATCTGGTCCGACTGACAATTCGACTACGAAAATGACTTCTATTTTAATACCAATAACATTAAAAAAAAACTAGAGAAACCGGGACAGTGATATTGACGGTTAAAACTGACACTAGACACTATAATTTGACGCTACCTGCGATTGGTCGTTATTATGTTAACAACAAAAGAAAATAAATAAATATGACACGCGTTTCAACGGTACGTCAACGATACTCAAAAGAAACAATAAGAGACAAAGCTGTCGGCATGATGGAACAACGCAACGACACAACGACCCACACAACAAAAGAAATAAATTTCAGCCACTGCTGAAAACAAACAAGAAGGAAAAAAAAATGTTTCTCCTTATAGCTCTCTCTTTATCTCTCTCTCTCCACTCTCCCTATCCACTCTCCGTCGTCTACTCATCAAGGTGTTAACGCTTAAAATCGGCCTAATCGCTTAATCCCTCGGTCACTGTATACTATGATGAGCTCTAACAGGAAAAGTATACATGGGGGAGGGGAAGGTTGATGCAATGTCAGAGGTCGAAACTTGAAGGTCTTCGTCTCACATTTGCATGATTGTGACAAGCAATCCCCTAGTCAAGGATAAAAATCAGGAGGGATGAACATCGTTCATCAACTTGACAAGGGACTGAGGTCAACAAATCAAGGATAGGTGGGAGGTCGGTGATCAAGTGGCTGCTGGTACTCAGGTAAGAAGCCGTAGCGGTGATGTAATATGGTATAAATTAAAAAGAAACAACCTCAATGTATAAGATATATACATCCTACTTCGATAAACAACTAACCCGAAAAAAACCAAAATTGAAAACTAATCTAAACAAAACTATGGTAAGATTAAACTAACAAATCCATACTTTCTAATATCTTATCTAACTACCGCAAAACCCAAATAAACCTTACAATAGCCTAACCATAAGATAATAGTGGCGGTAAAATCTAAAAACTAAAATAACACGATGGTAGTCCTACCACGGCGCTATTCAAATGCCCACATAGTTAGCTGAGCTAGACTGGAATAACTACTAATGACTATACTAGTTACAAAAGCTCGGATGTAGTAACTATCATCCAAGACAATACTACTCACGATAATCGCTAAGGCAAGGAGTTTTATGAAAGTACCCACGATATCCTAAAGATATCTATGCAATATACTAACTACATTTAGCAAAAGATAACTTATACTAAGATGACTGCAAGACTAAGCGATATGTGCGATACAATATCATATTTAGATATGCAAAAAAAAAAAAAAAAAAATTGTATATATATATATAGAAGAAACCGATAACTATACTAAAGACAACTGAGGTACGATAGAAGTAACCTAGCTAAACTGCGAGAAGACTCTGACACAACCTACCGATAATCGGAATACCAGCTCGATTAAGATACAATATATCTGGGACGAGATATGAATAACTAAAATAAACTGATGCCAGCTATACCATAGTATCCAAGACACTAACAAGCTAACGGAGCAAGCACTAGGTCAGTCGTGCGGTATACACTATATTAAGCCAAAAAACTAACACACGATATGGATATCCACGATACCCGCTAAGGTGCGATGCGATAATTGGGGTAAAAAAAAACCCATTGATATGAGGATAACCCAAATAGCAGGCGTCCCTGACTATGAGGAATCGATGACTAACCTATTTCAATGATAACTAAATTCCTATATCCTAACTCAACTCAAAAGTACCTATAAAGTACCAGCCCTAACATACGCTAAGATAATCATAAAGTCTTAAAACCTAAGACACGATGCAGCTATACCTAAGCTAACATGGAGGTTAGTAGTTAACCTCAAGATAACTGTCATGAGATAGACAATGATACTGGAAATCTAATACCTAAAATAAGCTACGATAACCGAAATACTATAACGATAAATTAAGAATAAGATCCAAGATGCGATACGGTAACTAGGTATTATAATGATAAAGATAATGCAAAAAAAAAAAAAAAAAAAAATCTCCAAATAGTAATGAGTAACTCCAAAATAAACGATAATACGGACTTCTTCCTGGAACCCACAGAAGTGAACGGAAATTTAATTCGATCAGTATGCGTCGCATACAACGTTCATCAACCACTAATCGACTTAGCCTCTCATCACTTTAAATAGGGAAGGTTCCTGGGGACTAATAACAAAACAAAGAAGGAAATCAACTGACTTCACCTCGCGTGGGACTCCGCTCCAAGAACACCGCCTCGGAAATGCATCGCTCACTCCAAGTCGGATACCAATCTAGAGGATGCTCAACAGCCATCCTCCCGTCAGAATGATCGAAGCAGCTCCAAACAGAGTCATGGGAGCGGAGCGCCACGCAAGCGCGAAGCCACAGATGGTGAAAGCAGAATTCGAGTCATCAGAACTGCCAAGCTGCATCAAATCAACAAGGACAAGGTCACAATGGATGAACGTCGTTCATCAACTTGTTTAACCGGAACAGCCGTGCGGTTCCTCAGGCAGGCCTGCATCGTGTGGTCAGCTCTTCAGTAGCCGCGAACCAAAGCTTGGCTTCAAGGATGGTACGCGTTGCGCACAAAGCTCGTCGGCCACCGAAGAGACAAGCACTTCAACAGAAAAAACTTGAGCTCGAAAACCATTTTGACTTGACCGAAGGTAACTAGCTACCAAACATGCAGCGGGGACCATAGCCGAGCGACCCAGTCGCCATACAAAGACCGAGCCTAACGAGAGCCAAAAGGGAGCTATCATGGGAGTAACGCACCCCACAGAAGCAAGAAGAGCTCTACGTAGACCCAGCACCTTGTATACGCCAGGCCAATCACTTGCGTCAGCTTAAAACATACTGAGGTCTTACCAAAACAAGAAAAGTTCTAATAGTGATACTAACACAAAGAAAAAAATGAGGAAATAACATTGAAAACGCAGTTGCATTCTAGTCAAGAGAAGCTTGACTAAATGCGAAGAGAGAAAAAAAAATACCAACTTGGGCGCCATTTGTAGCAGAGCACAAATGAGCGACCAGAAATATATCAAAAATAAAACTTGAAATAGTAGTTCAGCTTTAGTCAAGTGAAGCTTGACTAAAGATAAATAAACATAAAATAAAAACAAAACCGAGTTTGGGCGCCATTTGTAGCAGACAAGGTCGGCTATCAGCCCACCCTCTCTGACTGCAAAAATCATCGTTGGGCTGCTTGTGAGTGGCTGCACAGCAAATCGCCGCTAGCGTTCAGCCGGCTTGGGGAGGTCCTTGCCACCCACAACCCTCCGATGCTTGGGAGCTGTGCAAGTTGAATAACCGGACAGACGGACGGACATAGCAATTATAGTCGACTGACGGACTAGAGACTGCGGATGGACGGACGGACCAGAAGAAAATCGAGGGGACGGTGTTTATGACAACCGAATGTTTCCTGGTAACAAATGCTGTTCGTCACTTCACCAGGCTGAAAAGAGAAAATAAAAAGGTAAAGGAGTGACGCTATATCCGCGCTGACGAAGACGGGAGAGAGAGAGAGATAGTGAGAGCGAAAGGAGGGAGGGGAGGAGACTTCCGATGTTGGTGAAGCCTCTGCCTTTGGAGAGTGTAGGCCCGATCGCCCCCTACCACCCTTGCTAAGCCTCCAAAAGCGAAAACATATTTTGCTTAGCCCCTTTTTGTTATGATTGTGAGACCGTACGCTAGGCTGTATCCTTAGTGAGATGCGGCCCCTCCATTTCGAGTAACTTAGCTAGACATCGTGACTATCAGTTCTGTGCCGCTAGGAAGGCCCTGTCGTAATAACCTCATCACCTGATCGACTGACTACGTAGATCTAAGGAACTTATTCTCACCCCCTCCACCTGGAGTCAAAATTCCCAAGTCCCAGCGGTATCCGATTAGCTAAAAATAGCAAGGGAAGGAAGAGACTAGAAGCAGAAGAAAAAAATATGAGTAGGGTGAAATCAAAGGCTTATTTCGCCGGCTTCTGCAGGCCGCTGATGAACCCGAGGTCCTGGATCACCCTGCCTTTGGCGTCACACTTTGGGACCCTGAAAAGAAAAAATAAAAAATGTGCCACAAGAAAACAGCAAATCCTGAAAAGCAAGCAAAAAAAATTTCAACAACCACCAAAAGAATATATATCTATATAATGCAATTCAACAAGAGAAGAAAATAAAAAAAAACACAATTTAGATATTATTACGCAAATAACATTATAATTAGTAAGTCATTGTGTGTCGCTACAAATTCAGTGGAATGATCATCATTAGCGCCAGATCGTTCTGATGGCTAGCTACTCTACTTCCATAACTATAAGAATTCAGAGATTATTTCTTGTGCTTAAACGATTATAAACTAAGCTACCCTACTTCAGGTACCTTCCTTGTCTAACTTGACCTGCCTTACGACTATGCTTACTTGAATATTCTTGACTTAAAGGTCCACAGCTGCCAAGCGCCATAGGTGATTCAGGACATCCGATCTTCCCCAGTGTGCCGGAGACACCAAAACTTTACGCGGTGCTCATGTGATTTGATTAGCCAAGTTTATATACTTATTTTCTCTTTGCTCTTCCTTCCCCCTCTATTTCAGAGGGAATCGATCAATGATACTGCTTACATTCGACTCTTTCAGAAAAATTCGCTGTTGATACGTAACTAAGGTACGTCTGTACAATGCGTAATCGCACAATAACCTGCTATACCAGGTAAGAAATTTCACCAAAAATAAAATTTTTCAATAGCACCTATAGTACATATGCATCTTTTCCCAGAAAATTTCACTATTCGATGCTTCAATAACATATGTTGTGCAGGTAAGAAAGTTCATCAAGAAAGATTTTTATCTATAACACTAATAATACGTATCTTTTCCAGAAAATTTCACTATTCGATGCTTTAATAAAATATGCTCTGCAGGTAAGAAATTTCATCAAGACAGATTTTTGTCTATAACACTAATAATACGCATCTTTTCCAGAAAACTTCACTAATTGATGATTTAATAAAATATGCTCTGCAGGTAAGAAATTTCACCGAGAAAATTTTTCATCATTAACACTAATAATGATATTTATCCTTTCCCAGAAGATTTTCACTATTCGACGCGTGAATAAGAAGAAAACACAAAAAAAAACGAAATATGCTTTTTTCGTAGGTAAGCAATGGCAAACTCATCTCTATACAACCGCCGACAATATATATTCACGCCACGTCTTCTCTCAAGCAAAACCCAAACTCGATTGCCCTACTACCGCCAGCTTGCCTACATTCCGTCGTTCTCTATATCACGACCGAAAGGCGACCCGTTCTTTTCTGTCTCGATCGAATCATGAAATTTTGGTTGGCGACTGCCCGGGCGGCTATGTGTACGGGTGTCTGTGTATCTTTTCAGGCAAAATCGCTGCCACAGTTTCTCTGCTGTCGGCAAAATTTTTGTAGAATTTTTAGGCAGGCCTGCTGCAATATATTACGTGATGGTATCACGCGATGCATTACAGCTAGGCGAACTACCGTTTTCGTTGCCTGGATGTCGTTGACTAGCGGAAAGTTTTATGCAGAAAAATTCTGATTTGTGTGCATTTTGCACAAATTAGAATTTTTTTCGTTTAAAATATTTTACTTGTTGTTGTTTTACCTTCGGGTTTTACGTTTTCTCTTCCTTAGGGCTCTGGATGAAAGATTGCGATTTGTGCGCGTTCTGCACAAATTGGGATTTTTCTTTTAGAATAAAAATTTTCTTCTTTCTTTTCCTCCTTTCAGGTTTTATTCGTTTATGTAGGATGAATGCCGTATGGGAAAGTAGCAAAGGGCTACTTTCCGAGATAATAAAATGATTTCTTACCCCTTTTCAGATACCCGGGGGGGGGGAAAATTTTTTGAAATAAAAAAGGGCAGTTGCGTAAGAAGAAAAGGTAGCGTATGTGGGGTACGCTACACACACTTCCTCATAATCAACAATTCGTACTTCCAACGATAGTTTGTCTGTAATGAGAACCTGGGAATTATAGAATAATTTACTTACCAGGTGAGCATTTAACATAGCTTTTCTTGATTATGATGTAGTCCATCTAAGTGTTCAAGTACGTCCTTTGTAAAAGTATATATTTGAAAAAAAAAAAAAAAAAATAAAAAAAATGAATAAATTTGCATCACCACTAAATACTCAGTTAGTTAGTTTTTTAAGAGAAGATCATAGAAAACGTTTTCCCAGTATGTATGTACATGATATATACCTAGCAGTCAGCACTGATTAAAAAATAGCTCCGCTCATGATAAAACCGGGTACCACTTCTACCTGACATATGTTTTAGCATAAGTAGAGGTGAGTGCTTCGACAAGAAGGTCCAACACTGAAAATGGTGTTGTTGCCCGACCCAATTAGAAACAATATTTACCATTGGTTTATGAATTTTTATTCCAAACCGAATTACTTTTAACTTTATAAATCTCTTGGGGTATATCAAATTTTTCAGCTCTTGCAAATTATATGCTCGCACTGATAAATCTTTTTAGAGAGGCTGTATATCTAATACAGCGCCCATACTTTTCCATTTCACTATGGTCAATTATATTCGAGGGGCCACTAATGCCGTGTAGCTTGTATAAAAATAAATACTATTATAAATAATCTGGAAAAATCTGCAGGGTTCCAAAAACATGGTGGGGCCTTGATGCATACAGTACAAGTGAAACTGCTACATCCACAAAGAAAACAAAGTTAGTAAATCTTTTATAATGAAAAAGCAGATCAACTATATATGCAAGGATATGAGATGGAAGTTGTCAATCTGCTACCTTTACATAGGAACTGAATCTCGAGTGCAAAAGAAAGGTATCGTAATGTCGCAACTGAAAACAACTGTGGGCTGGATGCAATAAAAGAACTTTTGAATTGTCAAAACTGAACGGCAGTCATGGTTAGGTACGAGGTGTGCCGCTAGACGACTAGCTTATATTACTTAGACTTCTAGTGGGTCCATTGTGCCTCTAGACCTCATCGAGATAACCTTTGAAACCACCCCAAATCCTTCCTGGTTACCTTATGAAACTCACGATATATCTGAGACTCTCTACCTAGATCTATACTGCTTCTCTCAGAAAACTGAGAATATATCTGAACTCCTTACTTTGCAGTTCCCCCATCCTTGAAAAGAAGTAGCTACTCAATAGCTTATTTCTTTTATTCGTCAAAGCGGAGCACTTGCAAAGAACGTGTTAGGCGGATTTGATTTCTTCCGAGTCTTTACAGCTCCTGCAAAAATAGTTCGCCGCTATACCCAGTCTTTCAGCATGGTCCCATATGGCACAGTTACCATAATGACTACTACATACTAGATTCCTGGTATTTGTTCAGCTGCCATTAAGCAGTTCCCTTGTCAATTTCCTTTGATATTTAGGCCACAATTGCCTCGCAATATGGCAGTTATCCCAGCTGGTCCACCGGATGTTTGCCTTTTGATAAGCGCCCCTGATGATCTTCCCTTTTAAAGCTCCGATTTGGATCCTCACACAAGCTGCAAAGTTATCCATTTCAGAGCCATTTTTGGCCAACTCATCAGCCATCTCGTTGCATGGAACAGAAATTAATCCCAGTACTTATTGTGACAAGGTCGAGTAGAATCTGAAAGGAATGTAGCAGTTTCCAAATACGAAGATCTTGTGCACAGAAGATTTTGATTTCTTGAGTAATTATAAACTTAACACAAATATATATTAAAGTTCATAAACACACAATTGCTCTATAGCTATAAAGGAGAGAAAAATTATAAAATAGGTGTCTACGTCGAATCTTAAAAATTTTATTGGATAGATCGATTTTCAATTGAAAAACGGTGAACATGATCAATAAAGATATCGAAAGAAGAAAACCGAATTGGATAGACCGCACCGCACCCTACAATGACGTGCATGAAACAACGTTTCTAATAAATAATAACCCTAAGAACTACATGGAAAAGAGCCATACAAACAGAAGCAATATATTCCTCAAGGGACAAGGATGAAATCACAATTACCTAGTTAAGCGAATATTGTCCACAGAGAATGAGACTCTTGCCAACATCTAGACATCCATCCATCCTCAACCTACTAGTGCATGTATTGGCGGACAAAACACAAAATATCAAGAATCAGACCTCGAAAAAGCAAAAACCTCCTAAGGGGAAAAATTCAAATTGGTTGCTTATTTTTAGGGTTCCGTACCCAAAGGGTAACAACGGGAACCCTATTATTAAGACTTCGCTGTCCGTCTGTCACCAGGTTGTATCTCATGAATCGTCATAGGTAGACAGTTGAAATATTTGTACAAGAAACGTGATTTTTTCGGAGTTTTTTCCTCGTTTTATTCTCATTCATTATTATTAACATGGGCATGTTTTTTTTTCAAGTGACAGCATTATTATCATTTTTTCACATGACGCCTACTCTCATTTGAAAAAATTAATAAAAAGTACATGGTGTTAAATTTTGTACGATGGTACGGAACCGTTCGTGCACCAGTCCGACTCGCACTGGGACGGTTATTTTTGAATGTTTTCTTCAAATTTTTCAGGCCTTATTTACAAGATTTTTCATATGGATATTGTAAAGCAATATTCTTTACTCACGGGTCAGTTCATAAATTTTCTTTTGAGTCCTGATATGATACAATGGGGATTAATGTTGACGTTCGTAACTGATGAAGTTCAACTTTTTCAAATGAAGGTCACCGATAACTCGTAATGTCTCTCCTATCTACAGAAATTAGGTCTGTAATACATTAACGCGATGCAACGCAATGGAATTGTCAAAAATTCGATATATTAATTAATTACTCGATTTGATCTTCGGGTAGCGTACGAGAATTATCGTGAAAACGACAATTGAAAAAAGGAAAATTTGTAAAGTCTGAAAATACTCGTATAATATGATCAGTAGAAAAAACAAAGGTCCGCATATATTTCTATCGAGTTACAAAAGAGTAGTCAATCATTGTTTCAATCCAGATAAATTGCAATAAATTCTATTACAATTATCCTGATATTATTTTTTCCCATCATACCTCGAATATAGGTCTCGTAATCTATCCTGTATAGATCACGTGGCGCCTAAATAAAGTGAGTCAGCTTGTTTTCTTTTAGTGAAAAGAGCCCATACCATAATATGTAAGAGGATTGTGAGTATTCTGGGGCACGTAACAACAACTAAAATAAACAAACAAATGCTTTTTAATTGCCAAATGAATTGTTAATATTGATTTCGTCCTTCTGGTAAAATACTTTTGTTTACTTCCCATAAGAAATTTATTATTACTGACCGTATGATTCAGGTATCTACCTTAAAGCGCACGAGTCCTTTAAGAGCTCCGTTTTTCTATCTCTCTAACTTTGATGTAAACATCAGACATTACATCCATAGCTCCAGAGGGACATTTACGGATGAATGTATAAAATATGATTGTCTTGATATTGGTTCTGTTTTACAAAATTAATTTCTTTGAATCTGTCGAAAGGTATTTTTGAATATTACGAGGAAATTTTTATTGAAAAAAAAAAAAATAAAAAGAAAAAACAAAAACAAAATCGTATGAAAATCGTTCTACAACAAAGCTAATTTTATGACACGATCATCTTGATTTTTGCGTTCTAAGTCCCATCTTTAACCTCCAGTGATTTCAATAAGAAAAAAAATACATCAGAAAACTTACGAAAACTATAAATCTACAAATTAAATGAAAAGAAAGAAAATAGACAGATTAAACTAATTAGACTACTTCGATAAACTTGAACATAATCTGCATAAATATGAGCTAACAATACATAAATGAACTAACAATAAATAAAATATGAATTTTTACATTGGTACCTGTTTTAAGAAATATATTTGGTTTGGTGAAAGAAACATCAAAACTGTCAGTAAAGCTTTGTAGATTTTTATTAATTTTCTCTTCAAATGAAACTTGATAATGTGATCTCAAACAATTTACAAGAAATTTTGGACTTATTTGCTGACTGGTTCGAATCTGTTTATGATTCATATCCTTATCTTTCCCCTTACTCTTCCTGTGATATGCTCCATGCAACACGGTTTGCTTCGTGAAGGGTAAGTCTTCAACAACCAATTTGGTGTTAATTAAAAAATTTTGTATTAAGGTAATTGAAAATGGTGCACAAGTCGACTTAAACTACACTCACTTTATTAAGGCTTTTGACCGAATTAATATTGATCCGCCGCGTATAAGGCAATTGCATGTCTTCGAGTTTTATTCCCCCTTTCTTATGTGGATTAATTCGTATTTAAGTAATAACTCGCAATTGTGTTAAAATTAATTTTGTTAAATTCCGAAAATTTACAATTAAATCAGGGGTGCCTCAAGACAGCCATCTTTGCCCCCTATTATTTGTAATATATATTAATTTGCGGTTATGCTATTTTCTTGATTACAAGCTAAATTTCTCATTGCATGTTGATTACGGCACTTGCAACACATTTAAAATGCCTGGTTTCATTAAGCATAACTGCACTGTTTTTCAAGACTGTTACACTTTAAAGGCTCGTATGTTTTATTATTTGGCTCTATATTGGAGTATTTCTCTGTAGCTCAGTGCCGTTATACTGTTTTATATATTAAATGTATTGTTACTATACAAAGATTATATACTCGTTAAAAAAGTGTATAGCTCATATTAAGTTTTGAAGGAAGCGATCTTCGAACAATATTACAAAAATAAAAATAAAATAAAAACGGTCGTACAACAGAACCCTCAAGCAAGCCCACCTCTAGGGTAAGATTTCCTCCTATACTAATTTTTCGTAGCATGATTTCATCTAGTTAAACATACCATGAACACATATAAAGTACATCCCCTAACGCATGTACTAAAAAGCATTTGCAATTATATATTAAGATTTCTAAGTCAAAGGTGCTCGAGAAGTCAAAAAATAACCAATCAATAGGCCATGATCTAAGATGATTTTTTTTTACTTAGAAAGTAAATCTTTTGGCCTTTTCTTTATATCTTCAAAAAAAATTACATGATATCTCTTGAAAATAAGGCAGACATAATATATTATTATCTATTATTAGATAAGAGCTAATACTTAAACTAATCTAAAATTCGTACATTCTGGCAATGTCTTAATTAATTTAACAAAGCCATTAAAATAATTAACTTTTATCTAACAAGAGACTTGTTAATCTCATCTAGACATAAGGACACTTTTGGAATGTCGAACAAAGTCTAAGCTATACATAATAATATTAATAATTGGATAAACGTGACTCATCTTGATTCAATAGACAATTTCTTACACAATGACATGAAAACTATTCCCACATCATGTGCATGCATACTTAAATATAAATATAATATAGTCAAACATACTTGCTTACAATGAAAAGTTTGTCTGTAATAAATTTTAACAAAAGGTTCACGATACCATCGTGGAATAACGTTTTTGTTCCCTCTTAGTGCAGACTAATCCAATTATGAAGACGTATAACTTTCGTTCCACTATTACTAGAGGATAACAGTGTCTCTTAATCACGTAGATAAGACTCCAAAGACAAGTTACAAGAACATTTGATTCTGCACATTCAAATTAATTTAGCATGATTTCCCATGACAGGGCATCATCAGAGAGAGTATAATTAGTAGAAATATAGAGGAACTAAAGCCGACGAGCAAAAGCAACTAATTACTTCCGTGGAATTTTCACCTGTCAAATAATAAAGTTTTAATTGATATAAAAAGATTTATAGAGTATAAATTTGGACGACCGACGCGATCTATCTTTGTGAAAATTTTAATTTCGGCAACTTTGAATTTAATAAATTGCAATTATATTTCAAATTTTACAATTTCGTTTGACTGAACAATTATAAAGAGCTATTACGATTATCACTCACATTCATGTCATATATATTATGCACACTTATATGTATAAAGCAAGGGACTGTAAGCCTTTATTATAGTATGTAAAGTTTTACAAGGGCTTTTGCTTAATCGGAGTTCTATCAAGAGATTGAGATAAAAAGTCCAATTTAAACGCATTTTGTTGTACACTACGCAATTCTGAGCAACCTTGAATTAATTGAATTAAGTGTTTCACAGGGTACGATATTGAGACCAAATTTGTGATATTAATATTTGTAGTATTATTCAATATATTCTGAAATAGTCATTGAAAAAACGGTTTTTACTCACCATTTTAACTGGATAATTTACGTAATGTGATGTCTAAAAAGGAAAAAGTGGGAAATATGTTAAATGTTGTAAAGCTTACATGGTAACAGTAAACTGAAGGCTTATAATAAAGAATAATACAACTACTCTTTAATTGGGGTATTTTATATTTGATTCGAATATAAAGGTAATGATTCCAATGATTTATAATTGCGCTCAATTTAACAATTTTTAGCAACTACTACATTTTCCACCCTCAATAGAATAATTCATAGGGCATAACTAAGCTTAAATTTATCCTTCCGTTCATCTCGTTTTGTTTGATAACACTAGAAACTTGGAATTAGCATATGTAAACATTTGCAGTAATTTTCTAACAACCTTTAGTACAGGTATGACCAAAACTTGACGAAATTGACAACAACGAGCAAAGAAGGCATATAGCAATTCACTCTCTCCGTCATATATAATCTCCATAAAACAAATTTCTTAAATCATATACAAACACTGATAACACTGAAGAGGCACGTACAAATAAGAAAATATACTTTACTGAAATCAATAAAAGTAAATTCTGCTACATAATGTTGAGTAGGATATTGCAAAATTATAAATGATTTACATTCGCAGGCCGACTGCAGCATGTCGGTCAAATCTGACCTCCTTAGCTAACAATATTGACATAAAAGTTAATAATAAATAAGCGGCCAAATGCGAGTCGAACTCGCGCACGAAGGTTTCCGCACCATCGTTCAAAATTTAACACTATGTACTTTTTATTTATTTTTTCAAATGAGAGTAGGCGTCATGTGAAAAAATAATGCTGTCATTTAAAAAAAAAAATAATGAATGAGAATAAAACGAGGGAAAAACGCCGAAAAAATCAGGTTTGTTGTATGAGGGACCCATTTAATTTTTAATTTAATTTAATATTTATTATTTGTTGTTATAGCGGCAATAGAAATACACCTGCCGACGGACGGATGGACAGCGAAGTATTAGTAGTAGGGCTCCCGCTGTTACCCTTTGGGTACTGAACCCTAAAAGCCACCCAGTAAGACCAAATACTATGGGATATCCAATACCAACATACTCAAAGTCAGCCCTCACGCTTCCAAAAAGCTAACACTGCATACGGTCTCTTGAGTCCACTATTCAACAGCAAAAAATTGCTCAGTTTCCACCAAACTAATGTAGTACAAACAATTGATTCGAACAACCATTACTTACTGCTACCCAATCTGGAACTCAATTTAGTAAGCCTACAAAAAATTTTTTAGGAAAAATGTTTAAAGGAAAATACTTCTTACTTGGACTGGTTTCGTAAAGGAACAAACTACAGGTACCACCTCAATGAAATGATTTACGAGGCTGTCAAAACTCTTCGTATTGATGAGTACCTTGTAGAACAAGTTCAACTCCAGATGGAAAAACTTCGTCATCTTTCATATTCAACCCGCCTGTATACCATCTACCTGTAGAATTCAGGTATGTCTCACCTCTTTAACTTGTTGATCCTGAAGGTAGGAGGATTTACTTACGTTGCCGAGTAAAGATTTATCTTTTTTTTGCAGCAGAGCAGGAGTATCATCAAGGATAGATTTTCGAAACACTAGCCACCAACAACAAAGCAGAACAAACATGAAGAAACAGACCCGAGAATATTCGGATTTTGCCTCAAAATACAACTAGCGTTGTCAAATTGAAGCTTGTGACACGTGACAAATTTAATTTTCAGATTTTTCATTATCTTTGTAGAAAAAATTTGCTTGAAAAAATCTCTTCGTACTTCTGTTTAACCATTCGCAAAAATTCGAACAAATCAAATGAACTACTCCACACAGCACAAAATTGCCCAGGGACATTCTATTCCTTTCCTATAGATTCCATAGCTTTCCCGGGATAAGCAGGAAGTTTCCAAAATTTACTTAGGACCTCACGTCTAGGAGTTATTAGAAATTTTCCAGAACTTATTCCCTGGGATATCCCACAACTGTGGAAACATTCTCAGCAGGATAATTTTTGTGACAAATATGGGAAAGTCGTTTTTCCCCTTTCCAAAATTTATTTTGGTATGATCTCTGATTCTCCTGATTCGCTTGGTTCTCTGGTGCTCGGGTGAAAGCGCTAATTTGTCGCTTGGTGTGCTTCCGTGTATTATTTTCGGAGACCAAAAACAGAGTAACGCAATTTGTACTTCAAGAAGCCATATAAGAACTGCGTTGTTTAGACCAGCTACATGCGTGTAGCTATATTAAAATTCTGTTCCCTTCTGCAATTTCTTTCTGGTGTGGGAAAGTTTGTTGGTTGTACCTTGCAGAACTAGATTTTTTAGTGATTTTCAATACGCAAGTTTTAAAAATTTTGTGTTTATGTATTGGGCCAGTACGTAGACCTGTAGCATATACTTTCCAGCCATTTTTTTTTTTTTTTATACATTATACCAAGGTATGCCACCGTCCATCCTGAAATCAAACTATGAGATCCGTAAGACATACTAGATACGCTAGCAGCAGGGATGTTGCATTATTGAATACGTTAACTGTGCCTAAGTATAACCACAGGAAATCATGTGGGAAGGACATGGAATCTAGCAGGGACATCCGAACCGCGGACATTCGTCAATCAAAGGGATATCCTAAATTGTTAATTGGGACCGGACGGAATTTCTCACGGATAATTCATATATCCTAACGAGATATCCCATTAACATACCTTGGACACATTTGTGCTGTATGGGACAGTATTTTGTATATTGCTCAAGTATAGATTTGCTCGAGATGGAATGGAAGATTTTAGACTTACCAGTCGTAATTATTATGACAATTCAAAAATATTTTTGACAAATTTTAATCCATTTTTGACGACTTTTAATAATTTTTTTCTGAAATTCCAGCAGAAAAATAACAAATATTTTGGCGACACTGTATACAAACAATTCAAGGATAATAATCGCGTGGCAGGGGAGATGAGCTGGTATGTTAGAAGTAAGAATTATTTAGCTATATTACTGCGAAACCCGGTTAAGTTAACAATGGTGACCAAATGAAAAAGGATAGACAGAGGTAATGTTCTTTTTTTCTGTAGAAGATCATATGTCACTCTTCCTTAATGTACCCATTCAAAAGTTTGCCGAATGATATTTTAGTAGGGATTATGGAAAGTATAAAATTTGGTAAGTCTAACAAGGTTTGAATATCATTAGACCTTTTCCAAATATGGTCATAAGACTCATAACACATACCACCTAAATAAATTGTGTGAGGACCTTAAAATTATACCTATTAACCAAATTTCACAAGTAAATGCATATTGTGCAACTCGCTGATGTTCCGACCTTCAAACCTTTCAAAGCGGGTTCATAGAGACTAGTTTAAAAATTTTAGGTGTTCTAGGAAAGATAGATAACGTGAAATATACAAAATTCGTGTAGAAAATTATATAAAAAAGACAAAATAATAAATATACTTCGTGAATATTGTCTCTCCCCGTTTAATGCTGATAGAGAGAGGAACGTTGAGAAGTCGATAAATTTTGAAAAAAAAAAACGTTTACGAAGTAGTAAAAACAAATGCCTTTATTTTCTAGAGATATACATAACGAGATGAAGCTTCGTTAAGAGTTAAGTCCATTTCTTTAGCATGCAATTATCTTTTATCCTGTTTTATCATAAATTTTAGAACTTTGGTTGTAAAGTCGTCAAATAATCTAATATCCATATTAAAAATTTAAAATCAATCAAGAATAAGCTACTAAAATTCATTGTCCACTTAAAGTAAATAAATCACTCTCATAAAAGTAAGCTTAAGCCTAATAAACGTTGCTGGTTATAGGTGTTTTTTACAGGAATATATACTCTTTATGCAAGTATAGCACATCTCGTCAAAGAGTAATCCAACTTTATTGAAGTTGCACTGCCATAATTTTCATTGAATCCCTAAAATTTCATATCAAGCTCTACATAATATATAAGCACATCCACGCTATTTACTTTTATTGATCTTAAAATATAATCGGTTCCTTGTAAGATGTCAATCTGAACATTACTGAAATGAATACATAAATTGCATTTTGCTCTGATATTGTGTAAAGGAGTAAGAGATACCCGAGTTTCAAGATATGATGGGAAATCTATAAAAAAATTGAATTGTTTTCCGCACCTATATCATTTTAGATCCTGAGTATTGTCACAGACAAATGGATGAAAAGTCAATTTTTTTTTTTTTTTTTTTTTTTTTCTTAGGATTTACGGAAGAAACATTAACATCAAGATTCTCAACAGACACACGCACAGTTGAAGTATAGTTTCTACTTTTGCTGAATTTAGTTTAGAAACATTATCTGTATATACAGTACATACGTGGTCGGACTGTCGTTGGGACAGATGATATCAGTTCAAAATTGAGGTCATCCGTTGCCTTGGTGACATCGGAAAACAGTCGCATTTCGTCAATTCAAATGATACTTCCCGAGTCGTGGGCTGAGACAACTTATAAGATAGTTGTCTCAGCATCAATAAGGAGCTAGTTTTCCTACAGTTGTGAGGGCCACATAGGATGGACTTTGTTCAGGATTCCTGTATCCTTCACAAATAATACTCGTTCAGGTTATCATTGCGACAGTCTGGACTGAAGAGGTGAAATCTTTCATAGATCGAAGAGGCAGCATCAAGCCACCATTAAGAAGACTGGAGGTTTTCCGAGCCTTTCTATGTCCGGAAGCTGGTCAAGTCTCACCTTGCTGCTTATCGAGCTAACCAAGCAGTCAAGCCATCAGTTTTTTGGGTCAAGCAATATTCAAGCCGTACGTTTCCTACGTCAACTATACATCACAACAGCCACCGTTCATATTACAAGCAGCTCATTTAGCCACTCAGGTTTATTTCATCTTCTTGAATACACATCAATTATAGATATATCTACTGAACAGACTTAATCCCAAACATCTCTCTTGTATATCACAAATTATAAATAAAACCAGAAATTTTTCTTTCCAAATTATTATATAACCTATTAAAAATACAATAAGCATAAAATTAACAGCATTTGAGAGATGATTTTCTTTATATTTTATTTAGTATCAAAACTTTATACATTTTTTCGTGTTTTCAATATCATTGCTTAATCCCAAGAAAAATTTCAAAAAATTGTTGATTAGTCTTAATGCCGCGTTTCTCTGCAGCGAATTGAAATAGTAAAACGATGTAAGTTATTGCAGCACTCAGAATTGCCATATTTAACTTGTTATTCATTTCGAAAAGTCCAAAAATATTTATGTTGAATCTCCATAAAGCAAAACGTAAATTGATTTTGTCCATCTAAAATTAATTTTTATGTAATTTAATTGGTGCATTTTGTAACAGAATTAATTTTTCTTTTAACTTACATTCATTTGGTCAGTATGATGAGCAATAAAACCTCGCTGCATTTTAGCGCAGTACAAAGCTTCTCGGGTGACCAATTCTGCCATCAAAATTAAAAATATCGTCTCAATAATTTCTCCAACGGTAAGAACGATTTCCCTAAATGTGATGGTATGAAAATAGGTAAAGAAAAACGATAATATTGCCACGGAAATAGAACCCATAGGTAAGGTAAGTAAGAATATTTTGCAAATGTTTATAAATTCTAACACTGACTGACAAACACTTTCATAAATTATTGAAATTTCAACAATTTCCTTATCATATTCTTCAAGAATAAGTTGATTTTGAACTTCATCATTAAAAAAAACATTTGTTTTATGTCATTCCAAATATCTGGAAAGTTGTTCAAGTTCAGCTATTCCAATTATGAGTCCAAAAATAATTACAGTTATTGTAATGGAAACAGTCAATTGTATGTATAATAAAGCAAAAAACTTCATACCATAACTTGTTCCTGGACGAAAATACCATAACAATTTAAATATATTTAAACTCAGCCTTAATATTATAAAAATAAGATGTTTATTTTGTATTATATTCGAATTTTTCGAAAACTCCCGAATATTTTCGAAAATTTTAAAACTTTCATTCAAAATAGTGATAATTCCTTTCCGTTTCAACAATTGTGTTCCGAACAAAATGGGGACAAGAAATAACGAGGCAATTTTTGTCAAACACAATAGAAATCTTAGAAATTTTTCATTGACCGCCATTTCAATATACGCCTCTACGTAATCGGTAATTAGTATAAAAATAGTAACTGTAGATATAATAGAGCAAACGGTGCCATATATTGTAGCAAACAATGAACTTGTAGCCATCTTACGTTGTCTATCGACCTTAAATTGTAAAAGCCCAAAAATTCGACAGCAACAATAAATAACCCACAGAATTGAGAAGAATATCCAATTAACACTACGATTCGACATGTTGTGCGATACTAGCCAAAACTAACCATCGGATTGATGTTTGCCCTTAGTAGCTACAGCGAAATAAGAAATCAATAAAATAATTAAGTCGAAAAGTAATGCTGCATTCATAGCCTTGACCATATCTGATATTGGAATTATATTAGAATAATGAAAACAGCAGCAATAGAAAAATGCAATTTTTCTAAAATCTGGGATAAAAGCAGTCTATAGAGCCAATGTTATCTAGGAATCACACAACACTAGGTAGGAATTAAAAAAAAAAAAACGTTTACTTTATTTGATTGACTGTTAGTTTCCCAGAAAGAGCAACAAAAGATCCCAAGTACGGAGGCTAAGGCTAACCTACTAAAGAGGCATGACTATATAGAAGCATTATGGTTCTTAATGTAATTTGAGTATGTATTATAATCCATAGTTTAACAGTTATTTATTTTAGTATTATTGAATTTACAGATATACTTACTATGTAATAATTTAGAATTATTAAATCAAACTAATGAACTAGGTAACCTATCTGAATGTTATTGAACACTAATTTCTAGACTTAATCCTTTCTTAGTCCGTGTAATAAATACAAACATACACAAAATACAATAGAGGTCACATCTAACTAACTGGGAACTTTACGGAGAACTTCTCAATATTAATTCCCTTAAGAATACTAATTGCACATTTGATGAGATAGACTCAGATACTATGCAGTTACAACACAGTGCTCCTATAAGGCACAAAATTTGCAATCGACGTATATTATGGTGGGACAGGAAAATAACCAAGAAAAAAAAACAGAGGTCAAAGTACTATTCAAGTAGACCCAATTCTCTGGCAGCTGGGGAGAACCTACACTATTTGTTCGGACAAACTTTATCTTACTAAGGAAATTTCTATAACTATACCGCTGCCTACTCACATTCTTTATAGTTAATATTGATGTCTCTATTGAAAAAATATAAAACAGCCTTGGTATTATATTTTTATGGAACACCTCAGATAAATAGCCCTAGAATTGTCTCTTTACGGTTTTTTTTAATACATTTTTAAAAATTTAATAATTTAAAAAACAGAATTATAAAAATGTTGCAAATTAGAATTAATTGGGTATGTCTTAATGTATTGTTCAATAGTAAGGAGGAAGGGGGAATTTAAAGAAGTTTTAATTTTTAAACGAAGATAAGAATGGCTCAAAGAATATATACTGCAAAAATTATGTAATTACTTTTAATTATTCACAGTAATTAAAAGTAAACCTTAACTACATTGTACATAAAATTACGTCAAATAATTAAAAATTATCTGACGATTACTAAATTCAATTCCTTTGAATTACATACAAGATTTTCCTACCGGAGTTTTTCTTTCATCCATTATCACGAAGTCCTTATTTGTTGGTAGAGTGCGCTGAAACCTTTTGTATGGCATGCTATACCCTTATTTTCCTATGGTAGAGTGTGACAACTTTATATACTTATGGCAGAGTATGCTGCTGCCTTTATCTAACGCAGAGTATGCCGATGTTATTAGTTATGGCAAAGAATGCCGATGTTTAGAGAGAAATTAAAGGATACTTTTGATGATCAAATTAATTCTTGAATTATTGTATATCTGATCACAAAAATTCTTAATGTCTCGTATTGGATAGTTTCACAATTGATAATTTTGCTTGCGAAGTAGAACTTGCGTGTATTGCAAATTCTTGTTAAGGTCAAGCATTTTTGTTTGTTTTATTTCTTTATAGTTTCGATTTTTGTTTATTCTCATTGTTTGTGGTCATGGATTTACAAAGTATTATTTGACATAATTCTGAAAGTAGTTATAAAAGTATAAACTAGCTCTCGAAATAGTAGTGGATTTATTGTAATTAATGTGTTAAAAAATATTTATCATTTTGGATTACCACAATTAATTAAAAGAACAAGTACCGAGGTACTGTTAGTTTCTGGCCTAAAGCCGGTACTTGTTCTTTTAATTTTCTCTGCTCATATGCAGTAGGTTGCTAATTGCCTGTAGACTCGTATTTTGTACGGATCTCGAAAGAGTAAAAAACTCATTACCACTTTTCACTCACTCACAATTAATTAATTTTGATAATTGTCAAAATAACTATTCTTTCCAAAAAATAGTACCTAACCATAATTATGACGTTAATTTACTACTATCAAATTATCGTAATTGTCGTTAAAAACTTTTAATTCATGAAATCATTACCATAATGTAATTGTAAATTAATATTTATAACTCGGATTAAATTCCGCACCAGGTGTTGTATTTAATAGGAAAGTTTTGAATCGCTTGGAAATTAAATCCTTGTTTTTTTTTTATTTATGTACAGAAAAATTAAATTAATTCTTTGAATTGATTTATTTAGCAACAAATCACTTTATCAACATTCATCTAGAGAGTTGCTCACTTTTCTTATGAAACGGTTTAATTGCAAGTTAACTCTGGAAAATGTTCTGGCAAAATCTAAGTAATGCGGGGGTTCATGGGGTGATTCGAAAAGCTTTAAGTTTAGTCTTAATAACTACTTCGTAGTTTACCATTCATGTCCTGTGCACCTAACCGATAGTGATAATTGGTTGCCTCGTCATTTCATGTATTCTAAGAACTCTGAATGCTTTATTCTTCGATGTGCGAATAGCGAAGTAAACGATAAATATGGTATTTTCTATCAGATCAAATGCATCTGGTTGTGATTAAATATCGCGGAGATTTCTCAAATTAGTCCTGCCAATGATCGTAAGGTCTTTTTAGAAGGTCTTTAATATGTATCTAACATTTCTTCCTTTCCTACATCTTGTGAAATTACAAATCCTCCCCTGACACAATATTTTTTAGACCGATTAGTCCATTATACTTCCTCTATTAAGAACCTGTAGAAATTAATGTACCTACTGGAAAATTCTAGAATACCTACATATGAGAAAATAATCTAACCAACTCACGTCAATCATGCTTTTGCTACTCAAAGTAACAACTGGAATTGATAAATATTTATGATGTCCATTTTCTTTCTGTTATAGATTTTTCAAAAGAATTTGTTACCGCTTGTCAAGAGAGGTTCTTGTTGAAGCTTGCATCGCCTTTGGTTTTTCTGTCGATTTTAATATGTCACATTGAATAATGGTGATTCCTCAAAACTTTTTTCCTGTGGTGTACCTTCAGGCTCTAATCTTGGTACTTTATTATTCAGTTTATACAAGAATAACCTTCCTGAAGTGACTCATGACTGGAAATTTCATCTATGTATACCTCATGATGTCTAGGTTTATTTGAGTTGACCTATAGATCTCATCGAAGATTGTGTACATCGCTTTAACCGTTATCTTAAAAGAAATTACTGCTGTTAGATTGACAATGCTCTTATAGTCGTAATCCTAATAAATAGCAATGCACTACATTCTTTCCATGACTAATTGATTCATCCTTTATATTAAATCAAGGCTCGAAGGCGAAGAGTGCCTTAATTTCCACATGAATTACTGCAATCAAATAATTACCATACTGTCTAAAATCTGCGTTGGGCTTGGGTGGTTTTTATTTATTTCCTAGTATTATATCACGAAGCTTTCGCATGACCCTGCTCTGGTTAGATTTCTAGTGCTTCCCCATTTCACTAATGGATGCAAAATTTTCCCAGGTTTACGGCTTTCAATTTTGTGCGCTCCAGAAAACTAAGGATGGCATTCAATGATTTCTACGTAGATATGATCATGTCTTCAATTATAGTATCTCGCTATTGGGATAGGTTCCTTATCTTGTTGAATTTCTGCAACTGTTGCATGTATTCCGCCAAGAGTCGAAAACTCCTGCCGTTATGATGTTGTACTTCTGCTCTCATTACAGTTCTTATATTGTTCAGGTTAATCGCCTCTCGAATAATTTACCTTCCGGGCTCAATGTGCCTGCTTATTTTGATATTTGCATCTAGCCTTTCCTTTTCTTCCTTTTTGCTGATGGACATGTTAACTTTTTTCTTTCACTTAAATTTCTCATTTAATATGGGTTTTAATACATAGGTGATATTACTTGCGAACTGCGCCCTATTAACGCAAGTGTAAACCATTCTCTCTCTGTGTCTTAATTGCTATCTGCTGTTTGTTATTTTCAAACTAATCCATTCTTGATTTCACTTAGGTACAACGTTATTATTACAATTGTAAAAAAAATCGATACATAATTATAACTCAGAGCCGGCTTCTATCATACGAAGTTTACAATTCCAAAAAAAGTAGATACCTTGGCTTCCATAGTGAAGACCTAAAATCAAACCAGTATTCATAAAGCACAAGTATATTTTCCTCCCATGGGAAACAAAACCAATTTTATGAATTACTTGTTTTGTAATTATAAATATTTTGTTACACGTTCAGCATAAAAGCTCTGAAGGCCATATTATTTAATATCCCCCCAATCCAACCCCTTCCACTATGGCATATAATTTCAACGTGAACGATTGTGTAATGTGGAATTAATCAACTCATTTTCGACGATAAAACCTTACGGAAACAGATCTCTGCTGCTATAGCTTTTCCTTCCCTGAAGGGCGGCATATATTCCACTGAAATTCCCTTTTTACTCAGAATTTCTATGGGCTTTGATTATGAATAGATGCGAGGCTCCACAGGATATGTTTTGGTAATTTTTTGCAAATTTATGTCTAAACAACAAAAAATGAAGGATATTTATTATTATTATTACCAAAGCCGATCTATCTGAGGCAAGCATTTAAAGAACCCCATCTACCGGCCGATTTGGATAGATTGACATCAATATGCATGTGATGACCACTATCAAGAACAGGATGACATATAAAAAGGTGAGGGGTTATAAATATGGTTAACGCTGTCCGTGGGTTTATTCCTTCTCTCTTCCTTCAGAAGTTGTAAAATCTCCACTTGGTGTTAGTAAGCGTACAAAAGACATCTGATGCTAGCAACACTGCTGTGAAATTTCTTTGGTTCCTGAGGATTCTCATTATCTTGCTTTTATTCTTTTATTCAACAACTTTTTACCTGACCCCAACGAAGTTTTTACCTAATATTCTTCTTTTCACAATAACTTTTTATCAACTTATGACTGGTCTTTAGTGGCCAATGAAAGTGATATTAATGAATATATTCAGATATTCTACAAAATAATTTTTTGTTGCCTCATATTATCAACGTTATATATTTGCATTCAAAATGCACCCAATTCCCACCCTTGATAATTAGAATAATCTAAGGAGAAAAGCGTGATTCACATAAGATTAGTTAAAAATATGACTGACTGCAATGAATGCACCAGTCTACAGCGAAGATTCTCTGAACTAACTAAGTAATATTGCATTTTTTAATTACTTAAATAGACCAAAAAGAAGAAATAAAGATTAAACTAAAAAAAATTTGAACTTTTATTAACATACGACAAAACTGAGATGAATATATGTTTCAAATGAAATACTAGTTCCGTTCTCAACGTTATCTGCAACCTTTTCGCTGAATTTTAGTGACGCTTTCCTTTAGTGATCTTTCTATCTATATTCTAAGTTCAATGCTAGTTGCGGTCAATATCTTGTCACATTTATTTAATTGATCTATGATCGGTATATTCCTATTACCATGGAAGTTATTATATGTACATTATTCCTATACACCAAAAAATGTAGAAAAGATGAAATATCTAATTACAAAAATATTGCCTAGCTTTCTGCCATTACTTAGCTATTTGCAGCCATTGCTGATGATACTAAAAATTTTCATTGCAAACATGTACATATTAACTATAAAGCAAAATGATTTTGTGAGGATGTGATTAATTTCCACTTATATCAGTTGACGTTTCAACTAAATGGAAAATGGAAACAAAGTTGACTGCATATTTATTAATTTCAGCAAAGCTTTCGATAAAATTTCTGACAAGCTTTTGTTCTTCAAGCTGACGTTCACGAATTTCTATATTTTTAATTAATTTATTTATTTATCAAATAAGATTCAGCAAGTTCTGTTTAGATCAGCTGTTTCAGGTGGAATACTTGTACTGTCCGATCTTCCTAAATGCAGCCATCTTAGGCCGCTGGTATTCATTTTATATGCAGGGTGGCCGAGATTAATATGACTATATTTTGCGAAATGATTCCTCTCGTCCAGCCAAGTAAAACATTGAATGGCAGGGGGGAGGGTCAAAATTTCATCCTGTTGAGTTACAGGGTGATTAATAAAATATTCTCTTTTTTCATTAAACACCCTATATATTCAAAAGTACATCCTGTACGGTCTACATTTTCAGACGGAATTGTATGCAGAACTTCATGATCTTTCAAACGACTGCTAAACCAGTTCCGTAGCCCTTCCCACCACAGAGTTATGACGCTTCAAATTTAAAATTTCTGTTTTTTTTTCGTTTTTTTTTTCGTTGTTTTTTTTTTTTTTAAATAACCCCACTAACATACAACTTTTTACAAATTTCGAAAGCACAGAGTCTCCTCTTTAATTTAACCTACAACACCATATGTACTAACTGTAGCCGTTGAAAAGTTATTTGCTCTTAACCTGTTCAGGCCATACCAAAATTAGACAATATTTTTATAAAATGACGTGTTTTGACGTGTTTTCAGTCACTAAGAGAACAAATTATCTGTGACTTGAATAGGTTAAGAGTTAATAACACTTTAACCAGCACAGATACAACATAAGAGTACTACGTCAAATTAAGGAGGAGACTCTGGACCTTCGAAATTTTGTAAATAAGGTGTACATTAGTGGGGGTATTTAAGAAAAATAAACCGAAAAATTAAAAAAAAATGGAGCTTTTAAGTTTGCAGCGTCTTAACTCTCAGGGTGGAAAGGGTTACGGGGGTAGTTGAGAAGCTGTTTGAATGGCCGTGAAGTTCTGCATACAATTCCGTCAGTGCAGAGGTACTTTTCAATATATAGGGTGATTAATGAAAAATGAGATTATTTTACTAATCACCCTGTAACTCGACAGGGTGATACTTTGCCTACGCCCCCTTGCCGTACAATTTTTTACTTGGCTGGACGAGAGGAATCATTTGGCAAAATATAGTTGTGTATAGCTGTGTACTGAGCTTTTCACAACAAATTCACAAGCCACTTTAGGCTTTGTAAGAAGATGTTCTTCTCCTGATTTCGATGGTCTGTTGACGTTCAGGACTTTCTATTTAGCTTTAGTGCGAACTCTTCTTGAGTATGCTATTCCCACTTGGTGTCCTTTTTAGGACATACATCTAAAACGCTTGGAATCTACACACAGGAAATTTATTCGCTTCGCAGTTTTGTACTTACAGGAATTCTATGAGATAATCCTCGCATGATTATGAGCATATATTTTCTTTAACTACCTACGCTCACTAACTAAGTTAGTTACGATGTTCCAAATAAAAACTGGCGTAGATACTCCTGAACTCTTATCTGAAATAAACTTTAATAATCTCACACGAACTTTGAGAGCGGACTAGTATGCCCTGTTACATGTATTTCTTCGTTTTTCCTTTCTTTTTTTATTTTTCTGCTATAATAGTCATATGGAATAATTTCGTCCTGTTGGCATAAATAAATAAATAAAAACGATGAATGATCACAATTCCCGATTCTGATCTTAGTTTTTTCTCTACATGTCACAATTTTTTGTTTATGTCATGAATATAGTGATTTTGGACTTCTTGTTGTCTCGAATTTTAAATTGGATAACTTGAGACCGCATTCACATAGAGAGCTAACATTTTACACACGACCTTTAAGACGAAAATTTCGTATTTCTCTATTTATTTGGACAGTGCCTGTAAACGCGTCGACACAGGGAGCTAAAATTTGGTGAACGGCATTTCCATAAAACTGATAAATAAAATTTCAACAAGTAAAAAAGCTAGAGTTGGTCCAAGATTAGTTATACAATATCCTAGATGAATGCCCGTATAAAATTCCGTATGGTCACCGATCTCTGCAAGTTTGATTTTTGTAGTGGTTTTTCGCATATATTTCTAGAACGGTTCATTGGACAGAAAAATAATTATACCCAATGTTATAGGATTTCATATTCTGAAAAAGTTTTTAGTACAATAAAAATCTCTAGAACTGATCGTTTTCACAGTATATGTAAAAAACCCAAATTTTTGTAAAAATCCAAATAACTTTTAATACACCCACGCATAGTCCAATTCATTTTGCTCTACCATCATTATTTCTGTGCATTGCAAACGGAATGATAAACTTAATATACCCTATAGATATCATCTAGGGTATAAAATTTAACTATAAATCGGATAACATCTGCTTGCTGCTGCCATACAAAGCTTTCAGTTTTCACCTTATTTAACTTTTATTTTCATCTAGGGTATAATATTATTGGTCTTAGACTAATTATAACTTCTTAAATAGTATTACCTTTAATTTTTTCTCTTAGCATAACCACGGTATTCTGCTTCCGGGTCGTCTCGAAATATATTCCAGCAGTAATCTGCCGGCATACTTCTCATACACATTTTCTTGAAGCGTTGTTCAATTATTTGGATGCCTTGGTGAAATCGTGTTGGTGAAAGTCCCAGCTGGTCGTGCAAGCAGTGCATCTTCTTACTCTTAGGACTTTAAATGTGTAATTATCTTTGGCTTTTGAATCCCATAGACATAAGAAACATGGATGTTTAGTGTGACCCATTTGATATCCGCGAACTAAGTAGATGAATATTTAAATAACTGCAAACGTCCAACTCATGCTAAGAATATTACAACCATTCCAGCAACATTTCTATTCTTTCATAAGTTTCCCTTAAATCCACTCCATATGCTATGGGAGTGGAAGTCTGAATACTGCCCTTATAAAGAAGAACTACCTTCAAACTTCTTTGGGATGAATCTATAAACAATCACCACTCCTATGGTATTTAATCAATGTCTATAGCCATCATAAGATCTTTTATATTGGCGAAGTAAGTAAGTTTATTGTCCTTTTCAGTGAAATGTGAATCCTTATGTGTGGGTCTTTATGTTGTGATGTTTACTTCTGGCTCTAGAAGATTCCATTATCTTAAACGAGAGTCTAGCATCTTCGGTTTTGAAATTGTAATCATCATGCTCAGAAGGTACATAGGAAACCATGTCGTGTCTTGTGAAAGGTGAATGTTCAGTATAAACACTATCTAGCATACAAGCCATATCAAGTAATACTAGTATAGGAATCTCTTCACTATGTGGAAGTGGTTTATTGTCTTATTGGTTTTAGTGGAATGAGTCTCAAAAGTCATTGAATAACGCGAACTCTTCCATCAGATAGCAAATCATTGGAACACGTTGTGCATGTTTGACTTGGTGCCCATTCCACATTTTTCAACATTAGCCTTCCGAAATAGTATTTATAAATTTCTCAACTAAATTAGTTATTTTCCCTTCTTGTCTGCTAACTATTTATTCTCAACATACTTAACAAAACTAATTGCCACTTAGTTTGTTTCACACTTTTCCATTTTATACAACACTTTATGTACACTATATACACCATAACAGTTGTTGAGAAATACTCCAAATCGCGTAATGTGAAAAATACCGTTATTTCAAATTTGACCACTTTTCCCTATTTAATAAATTGTGCTTGAGCACTCACAAGTTACGGAGCCCAACATTAAAATGAAGTACTTATTGAATTTTAGGTCTCTTCTACTGCCTAATTTCTTGAGCGTTTCAGGTAAAGTACACAAGTAAAACACACGCATGCAGCGGTTGTAACAATTTCCCTACACTTCTTGATAGGCCATTTGTACAGTCTGTAGTTTTAATACTGACTCACAGGAATGACATCTAGTCTAACTTCTTTAATTAAAAGTATGTTGACTGGTTTTGTCAATATTTAAGCTTAGTAAACTTACTATTTCTCATCTACCATATTTCTTAGCATTAGTGAACATTTCCTGTTACCAGAATATTTGATAATTCTAATGCAAATCATAACAATATCACAACCGTAATCAGCTACCTAAAATTATATGGATACGGCAAGTTTGAATCTTGCATTTAAGAATTTCTTAAATTTTGTTGAACAGTGTTAATTATTCCAACTGTTTGGATAGTGTAAAGTTAAATATGGCTTTGGAATTGTCCTATACTATGTAAAGAATCTATTAGGGCGAAGGGGTGGGATTTAAAATATTAATTTTTAATTCCTACAGTTGGATAAATTCGAAAGAAGCAATACCTTGCTTCGCTAATAGTCTGAATGTCTGTGCACTTCAGGATATTAACAGCGTTCGTCATTCTAAACTTTTTTTTAGATTTATTTTTGTACTATGCCAGTTTACTGTTCTCCAAGCTGAAAGATTTGACCTGGATAAATTCTTCTAACATATTACCTTTATAATTTGAACTACCTCAGGGATCTATACTGATGATTGTAATTTCTATCGATTATATGAATGATATATTAATGGGCTGCAACATCAACCTATACGTTGTTTTCTCTTTTCTTCACAATGTGTAAAGTTTTCTAAGTGAAGGATTGCCAACCAACGCAGTAAAGTGCAATGACATATGTGCACAATTTTTCCACACTAACTATCTGAAGCGTTCATCTAAATTTTTCTGACTAGATTAATGCATTGCGATAGTGTGCTAACATCATGCCTTACCATGCGAAAAATATCACCGAACCAGTTTCAAATGATAAGTCCAGTAATAGCTGACAAAGTCAATTATATTCTTAGTAATTAATCTGATCTTCAACAACAAATGTGATAAGTTTTTTAATCCTGCATCTGCCCTTATCTACATTAACCCTTTATATAATTCTGTTTATGACCTTTGTGAGTCTTACGCTACTTTTAAAGCCTTTCTGCTACCGATACCGCTATAGCGGGGTCTGAACCAGTCTTACCGGTTGTTGATGACGTTCATAGGAAGATAAAAAAAAATTGCATCCTAGTCCTTGAAGCTATCGTGGATATATAGAACTACAGTTAAATTCCTGTATGAAAAAAATCAATTCCAATGTAAAGAAAATATTTCTATATCACCATCTCAGGCATGGAAGGAATGGAAATCTAAAAAATTTATTAATTCAGAAAGCTGAACTTATGCTCATTGAAGACTCAGCCAGAGCTTAATTTAATATAAAAATAAACGTACACAAAACAAAAATTACAGTGTCTTCTGATATAAATTCCTCTACAGTCATCACATCTCCGCATGCATCATCAACACTTCTCCTGTCGGAGGGTTTTAAAATAAAATCCTCTGCTTGTCATAATCACAACATAACTGTGGTGTTCATACGTTCCTCATTCCATCCATACGTACAGACTGATACGGGAACGTCAAATGAACAGAGAAATAAAACAGATTAATCCTTGCCTCAGGACTTGCAGTAAAACTTTTACTAAATGTAGATTCATTGCGTTTCCCTTTTCCATGTTTTGCAATGGTGTGACTGGAAACAACCACACATTCCCAATTCGCTTGCATAAAATTTTCACAAAAATCAAGACTACGTTTCGTATTTGCTTTTTTTAAGTTCATCCATCAAGGAAATAACGTCCAATATCTTCAAGCCTCAAAAACTGCATTATGTCTGCACGTTTGCATGGAGTTTTTCAGTTGGAGCATAAGTGGGCTATTCCTTTTTGATATTAAGTATACGTTCGCAAAGCATCAGGATTGTATATCCTTTGATGCATTAAACACCTTTTTGGCATGGCTAAAAAATTTTTTAGTGCTGGCGAAAGTAAGTGTTGCTTCTATTCTTTTTCAAAGCGGGATTAAATAGGAATGTTCCTGATTTTCACTCACTGGTGTTTTGCTCTTATAGATAATAGGGAATCGAATTCAATTAGTTGTAAACATATGACAGTCTCCACCAAAATATAATGCGCCAAATGAGAGCAATAAACTTACTACAAACACCTAAGATAATCGCCAAGAGTGGTAAACAAGCTTTAACGCTTTCGAAACCGTTGGGATATATATATCTCAGTCAAGTTCAATCGTAGATGCTAAGTATCAATTTACTAAAAATTCTTGCACATTGCTACATTGTGAATGTTCCCCTATTGTTACATTCCTTAAAATCTAGTATCATAAATTGCTGTCAAAAAGTCCGATAAGTGTAAAATATGAGTTTGCAAAAAGTGGTGACGGTATATAGACAAAATGAAGCGATATGTTTTTCAGTTTGTATCATATTATATCACTTTTGAATATTTTTATGTAGCCAATTCCACATTCTAATAATTGTTTTTAATTGCATATTATAGCAATGATATAACTTCATCTTCAGAAAGCAAATCAATTAATGATGGCAGCTCGCTATACGCTATGCACATGAAACAACGGAAGAAAAAAGTGTGGAATTTATAGCGATAGCTCAGAGACTGATGACAGCGATGATAATAATGAAATTGAATGTAAAATTATTAATGCACTACCCGACACTAATTCTACAACATCAAATATTGGGACTAACTTGTGGAATGAGGTAGACAGTAATTTTGTTCCACGGATAAAAATACCAGGAAATCGAAGATGTATCAATAATGTATGTAGATCAACCGTGGTAGCACTAAGTTCGATGTGTTCTTGAAGTTATGCCCGAATAGTTTGTTCATGTGAATATCATCATGTAACAATGAGAGATTTGAGCTTGTAAACAAAGATGAAAAAAAAAACAAAAATAAAACAATATAAAGCCAACAAATTTTCATGAAATCATAATATCTATTGGATGTACGTTGGTCATATCTTGCAATCGAGTCCCACATATAAAAATGTATTGATTTTCCTTGATGTAAGTCATATGCCTTGCAATATCGAGAGATAGATTTTTGCAAATATTATACAAACTTTATTTCAATGATCCACAACGAGGAACGAACAATAGCAAGAGTTATTATATTGACGAAATATGTAGTCTCATTTTTCGAATACACCTAACCCTCGATTTGCAAGGTAGTCGATTTGCACGATTTCGGTTTAACACGACTGAAAAAATGAGGAAAAACTCTGTTTATATTATACTAACTTTCAGTTTAACACCATCAAAAAGTAAATTTAGAATTCAAAACAACTAAAAAAATCTACTATGCAGTACAGAGTTCATCTCGCCTGCTCAGTTGGAGTAAAATGTGTTGTAGCAAATATTATAGGGTTGAATGTGCGTTCATCTTTCATTTGAATGAGCTTTCAAAAGAGGAGAACAAGGCGCACAATGCAACAGAACATAATGAAGCAAGAACTAGAATAGGAATTAAGACTTAAACAATAGCTCATTAAGCCTTCGCGATGTGCCGTAGATCCATAAGGAAAAAATGGGGTTTTTAACTACGAATGATCCTGTGGATTTACTGTGGTGAGGTGAAAGGTAATGGAACTCGACAATCATCGCAAGATACTGGAGTAGATTCAAAGTTTGTGTCTCCTTAGCGTAAGCGGCGCACTCAAGTCAAACAGCTCGAGCGCTTTTGAAGTCTTCCTTAACATACACCCCATGCGCGTACATTTCAAGAATGGGGCGTCAGCCGCTGCGTTGAGGCTGCATCTCAATCGAAGCTGAATTCACACTGGTACAAGAAAACCAAATGAATCCATCTTAGAATTCGTGCAGTCCATCGTACCTGAGTTACACAGGGACACTGATCATCTCCTTGAGACTATGCTGAAGAGCAACTTTAAATCAAAAATTCCAGATAGGGCAGAATGGGAATCACATTTCGTGCTTCATCCATTGTCAAACCCTATTTATATATATAGACGGCTCCAAACCGGAAGAGAACACCGGAATAGTTATCTTTTGCGTGGAGCCTTACGTGGAAATTGCCATACATATCGAAAGTCATATAACGGTTTTCCGGGCGGTAATCAAGGCCACCCTTTAGGCGGGAAAGTGTACTGGTTACAAAGAGATTGCAATCTGCTCGGACAGCCAAGCAGCTGTCAAGTCCTTGTCAGAACTTTTTACATCGGTTTAGGCCGACTGTCAACAGAGTCACCGTTGGTTGGTTGACCCTTCAGGTAGAACTACAAAGGAGCTGTGTGGCATACGCAGCCCAATTGTAACGAAAAAGCTACTGGGACTAAGCAAACCAACCTTGAGAACTTTAGTATCAATTATCATGGTACACTCTTTTTTCATGGGTCACCCGGATAAGATGCGGCTTGTTGAAGATCCGATATGCAGAAGATGCGGTGACGAATCCAAAACGTTGATTCATTTTCTTTATCCGGTCGTCACAGGAAAACGATACAGATTCCTTGGTTCACACCTCCCGGAGGATCTGCATGAAGCCGAAAGGAGAGTTTGGGGGCCACGAGCTTCATTGGAGCGTCCGGTTCTGGAGGGTAAAGAATGGGCCTTGTTGTGGGGTACGTTCCAGGGACCCATTTCGAATCCCCACTTCGTTTCAATCCATCCAAAGCCTAACCATAGTTGCGACGGCACACGGCAGATTATTGCAGTAACAGGAACAATTTTCTGCAGGAGCGTGTATATATATATATATATATTACGTAGGAATCTACAGTGCCGAATTAATTCAATTACGACGGCAAGAGAGGCTTATGGCCCTGTTTAGACCGGTCAGTAAGTTGAAACTGCCCCACGAAGACTTGATGGTAAGATGATGATAGGTAGCAGGAAGGAAGCACCACCCTACCTACTGACATGTCTAAACTGGGTCTATGTAATACATACTTGTAATATCAAAATATATTAACATAATAAAAAAGAAATACGTAATATTATTTTGCTTTAGATGTATACTTTTTCAATATAAAACATGAATTTAATTGCAATATTTCAATTTACACGATTTCAATTTACACGGTTTCGGTTTACAAGGTACTTTTGGAGAACGAATGCACCATGTAAATCGAGGGTCAGATGTCTACTTTTCAAAGCATCGATGAAACAATGGCAGAATTCAAAGGCAGATAAACACTAAAACAATGTATGCGTATGAAGCCTACTAAGCCGGGAATTAATCTATGGCATGATTCCAACAAACTCCGACGCCCGTCAACTAGATCTAAGACTAAGCTGAATGTTGGCGACCATATGCCAATAAAACGAGCGACCAGACGACTTTGTAAATTTTGATATACCTTTGTGCTACACGTGCTTTGCACCTTGTCATACAATAATTAAGTATAAACACTATTTTTGCTATTTTTATATTACCTTTTTTACACTACAAGTCTATCGAATCAAAATATATTTTGTCATAATATTTATAAGACAAATGGGACATATATATACAAGTACGCAGGTCGAAGGGGACATATGTGTCCCAGGCTATCACATTGCATTGATGTAAATTTTTTTTCTTTTCTTCTACCTTATTATAATAAATAAATGCATCACCTGAAGTAAGTATCAGAAATATAACCTGCCCCTTTTATTTTCTTAAAAGAAAAATCTGTCTCCAAAGGGTTTAAAAAGTCTTGAACAGTTCGTAAACTACGAAAAATAAAATTGTGCATACGCCTATTCGACAACCCGTATAGAGAAATGAGTTAGTTCGCATTTTGTTAAATTAATAGCCAATAGAGTAAAACTGGGTTATGATAGGATAGAGTGGCAACTGTCGAAATAGCTAGTATCAGTCACACTTAAACATCGATAGTGAGTTCTAATGCCATCTCATCACGATCTTACGTGGAAATTATTGTTTCACTTAGGATGGTTCATTATTACCAGCCACAAGAGTTAATGAACCACACTTGGTCGCACAACTCCTCGTCTACTATTTCCACCAATTCGTATCTATCAGGCGTATGTCTTCTTCCTTTAGTAAGGTTGGAGTATTAACACAATATATGTTGAACTTTCTCAATATCCTGTCGGAGCTACGAAGATTGTAAAATAAATTTATTATTTTATTTATTATTGTAAATTAAAAGTGCAGCACAGATGATGATTATACTGCTCGAGGGCAGGTACTCGTCTGTCAAAAGCTTGCAGAGAATTCAGTAACGCATAGTCTTTGACATGAACACGTACATACCCAATAGTAATCATCCTCAGAAATAAAATGTCATTTGACCATATGTCGAACAGGTTTTGTTTAGATTATAGTATGTGGTTAAATTAGAAAACGAAGATCTTTAAAAAATTCGGTAATAATTTAAGACATAAAGAAAATTGCGAAGAATAGAACGAACTAACGAAAACTCGTCTCCAAATCAGCCAGTCCACCCCACGAATAAAATAAATTGCTAATTGTGAATAAGAACAGGCTGGGGCAGAACAGAAGTAAACGGAGGTGGCAGAATTACAATGGGTTCTAATCCTACATTGCGAATCCATTGTCAGCTTAGTTAATGTTACTTGTTTTTCATTATTATTGTTATGTATACTTTTTATCGTTATTATGGTTATGTATGCTTTTGTTATTTTATTGCTATATTTCACTTTTGTATACTCAGTAATCAGATCAATGATGAAGTTCTAAATAAATAAATAAATAAATAAATAAATAAATAAATAAAAATAAATAAGTACGGCTTATAGAAAGGTAAAATAAATACCATAACAAATAATTTTGAAAATACCGCTTGACAAAAACTCCCAACTCCCAATTTAAAATTCACGACCAAAATGGCCGTGAGAAAATATTAATTAAAATATACACAATTTTGACAGAAAACTCATTTCGATTTTTGCAGAATCGGAGCAAGGTCAAAATTTGTGTACAGGAGTAAACTCATAGTTGCGGAATCCAACCCCTTGAGCAGATCACGATTTAGATACATGCCAAGATGTGTCATGTAAGCTTAGGAGTCAATCTTCCTCCTTGTAAAGTCTAACGAAAGACGCTTAATCAATTCATAATCAAGTCCGTGTAATGATTTCACATTAAAACGCAAAGCGAGTTCAATTCTTTTGTAAAATAAGTCCCTCGGGTCCAGCACTTAATCATAACAAACACCTGAAGTAGGTTTCCTTCGAATTTACCAGAAACAGTACCTACGTGCACTAGGCAAGTTCCTTATAACAGGTCCCTTCTTAACAGAAATACGAAATATAATATTAACTAATTGAGTTAATGCTAGATCTACATAATTCATCCTAATAGATAAAATTTCAATTGTAATATGCAAAAACAAAGTAGAATTGATCACTCTGCAAAATCTTAAAGGAGCAATCATACAGAATAATCCTAGCTCAATATAATAAAATTTAAAAGACTTACCGCAAAATTACATATGAGAGGATTTTCCAATGGGGAAATCATCTATTTTCATCTTGTGCAGGACACTTAACACAGAGCACTTAACCATTAGAACTACTTCCTTTTCAATTTTTCACAAAAACTACACCTACGACCACTATTTGAACACTACAAATCTGTTCACCTCGGCACTTAATATTTGTCCGTATTTCAAATTCCGCGGATAATTTTTCTAAACCAGACATGCTAACGGAAATTTTTAAATAAGTACATATCTACTTAAACAAAGAAGTTAACTCAACTTTCCTGTCGTATAGAGAGAAATATATTCTAAGAGCCACCACATTCCACAACAACTGTCAAAATAGCAATTTTCTCTCGAAGAATCTCATGCGGCGTCGCGGCTGGCATACGTCATTGTTATATTTCCTGCTTATTCGTGCTGTTTATCCGAAAAGATTTTCGGTGATGGCCGCCCTATTTTCCGAATTTGATGGGCTGATTACTTTATTATGAATTTATCTGAAAAGAAAATTATTGCAAATAATTAGAAATTTTTTTTTTTTGTTCTAATTAATATTATCAATTAAGATTTAATTAAATAGGAGACACGACTTTTCATAAAATGTAATTATTCTATTTATAGGCAAATTTTTTGCTTTATTTTTTTACTTGTAAAAATACCCCGGATTTTCTCGTGTTGGCTTACAAAAATTATTTTTATTGCTTCCCTCGTGATATTTTAAAAGTGTTCTAATAAATTTACCACTCGGATTATATCTACCCGAAACGGTTCAAAACAGTAAAATATGCTATGATGTTTCTCATAAACGTAAACTATTTTCTAATAGTCGGAAAAATTCACTGAAGGAGTGAAATTATTAAAAGTTCGTAAAGACAGGGTGATTCTGATTTGGTGGTCATAACTGAAACAGGAGATAGGTTGCAGTGTTAGAAACAAACAAGTTTATAATAGTATGGTAGTGGACAGGAGGGGTGGGTAAATGCATCCTTTCGGAGTTATGGGGAATTCGTGATTTTAGGGAATTTTCCCCCAACACTCCGTAACTTAATTGTTTTACAACTTATGAAGGTGATTTTCAGCTTAGATGATAGTAAACAGTCCATGCTTTCCAATGAATGCAGAACCATTAAACGAACGAATTAATGAAATATAAAAAATGGCTTATCTCAAGAACGGTTGAATATAGGTATAGATATGTACATGTGAGGGATGAAATGAAAGGTAACATTCTGAGGCTTCCAAGTTTTAAAGAAAATGTAACAGTTATCAGCCATTCTGGCGGAAAAATCGTTAAAAAAACCTATTTTTGAGAATTCCTTTTACAATACATTTATGGAGCTCTCGACGCTACTCGACTTTTGCAAGTCGGGCGCTGTTACACCTTCTAAGCCTCCTTTTGGATTGCAGCTTATATTGGCTATTCCCACTTTTTCCGGAGTATCCGTCACTAACAAAAACCCACCCGGGCATATTGTCCATTTTCTATCGGCTACATTGAGAATATAAAGTGAATGAGTCCAATGATTTAAAATTGCCCTCGACTTAACAACTTGTAGGCTATAACACAGCTTCAATTTATCCGTCTGTTCATCTCTTTCTGTACGATAACACGAGAAGCGTGGAGATAGCATATATAAACTTTGATTGCAGTAATTTTCTAACAATCTTTAGTACAGATATGGCTACAAATTTACGAAAGCGGCAACAACGCGCAAAAAAGTCATGGTATAGCAATTCTCTATCTCAGTTATATTTAATCTCCACAAAACAAATTGTCTAAATCATATACAAACACTAATAACAGTCTCCCCACACAGTACAAACGCTAAAATCATTAAATGCTATAATTATCCTACAAAAAGTTGAGCGGATATTGTAAAAATGGATGCCTATTACATTGCATTGCAAACACAAAAATGACTTACATTTGCAGGCCGACTACATCATGCTGGTCAAATCTGGCTGACAATACTGACATAAAAGTCAACAATCAAAAAAGAACACCCTCCACCCCAGTAAGGCCAAATACTTTCGGATATCCTACACCAACTTACTCAAATTCAGCCCTCACCCACAACTCACCTTCAAAAAATCTAACGCTGCCTACAGTCTCTTGAGTCCACTATTCAACGTCCAAAACGGGCTCTAAGTTTCGACCGAACTAATATTGTACAAACAATTTCGTAAGCCTACACGAAAACCTTTGGAAATATTGAAAGGAAAATTCTTTTTACTTGTACTGGTTTTCGTAAAAGAACAATTTACGTTTACAAAGCTGTCAAAATTCTTCGTATTGATGAGTACCTTGTGGCACAAGCGCAACTCAGTATGGAAAAACTTCGCCATCTTCCAAACCCTTTCATATTCAACCTGCCTCTATACACTTCTCCTACAGAATTTAGGTATCTCTCATCTATTTAACTTGTTGATTCCGAAGACAGGAGCATTTGCTTACTTTACTGGCTAAAGATTTACCTTCTTTGCAGCAAAGGGGGAGCATCATCCAGGATAGATTTTCGAAACAGTAGCCACCAACAACAAAGCAGGACAAGTCATGAAGAAACAGACATGAGAATATTAAGATTCAGCCCCAAAATAGAACTAGCGTTGCGAATTGAAGCTCGTGACACATGACAAATTTAATTTTGACATTTTTTATTATGTAGAAAAAATTTGATTGAAAAAATCTCTTCATTTTTTCATATAGCCAGTCTCAAAAGGTTGAACAAATAAAAAAAAATACGAGTATTTGTATATTGCTCACGTATAGATTTGCTCGAGATGGAATTCCGGATTTTTGATGAACTGGTCGTAATTATTGTGTCTAACCATTAAAACTTTTTCACTAATTTTAATCATCTTTTGGAAACAGTTTGACGACTTTTAATGATTTATTTTCTAAAATTTCAGCAGCAGAATGTCAACTATTTTGGCAACACTGAATACAATTGCAATAATCGCGGGGTGTGGGGGGGGGGGGGGTGATGAGAAGGAAGAATGATATTATTGAGAAACCCGGTTAAGGATACAATGGTGACGAAATCAAAAGGACCGACAGAGGTAATGTTCTCTTTCTTTGTAGAAGATTATATACACTCCTCCTTAATGTGGCCGGTCAAAATTTTGCCGAATGATATTTTCGCAGGGATTCTGGAATATAAAAAATTGTTAAGTCTAACAAGGATTGAACGTCATTAGACCTTTTCCATATATGGGCATAAGACTCATATCACATACCACCTAAAATAAATTGTGTGAGGACCTTAAAATTATACCTATTAATTTTAATCTATCCATATTTTTCAACTCGCTGATGTTGTGACCTGCAAACCTTTCAAAGAGGGTTCACAGAAAGTAGTTTAAAAATTCTAGGTGTCCTAGCGAAATTTTAGGAACGATTGATAACGTGAAATATACAAAATTGTTATAGACAATTATATAAACCAGGAAAAATAATAAATCTATTTCGTGATTATTGTCTCTATTCGTTTAATACCGCGATACAGAGAGGAACGTTGAGAAGTCGATAAATTTTGAAAAAAAATGTACCAAGTAGTAAAAATAAATGCCTTCATTTTCTAGAGATATAAAGGTCTGTATGCATAACGTGACAAAGCTTCGTCAAGATTTAAGTCCATTTCTTTAGCATGCAATTTTCTTTTATCTTTCGATAAAGATCATTCATGGCGAAACTTCGTCTTGAGACATAATTTGGTTGATTTTTGTGTTAAAAAAATAAAAAGAAAAGAAGAAATAAAAGCACTTCGTAATTTTATAAGCTATTAATAAATGTTTCTTGACATTTTTCTAGAAAATCATTAGTTTTTCAACCTTTGAACTCAGATAAAATCGACGGATTTCACAAAAAGGCGACATTCATGCACAAAAGTTTCATAGAGTTCCGAATTGGTTAGCTATTTGCACTATTTTTATTGCACTAAATGAATTGTCCTGATACAATTTGATCAATATCCTTGTGTTAGGAAACAACGTTACCTGTTCATACAAGTTATTTTGCAAGCCCTTCTTAATTTCTCGCGTCAAATGTCTTGTCATAAATTTTAAGATTTTGGTTGGGAGGTCATCAAATAATCTACTATCCTTATTAGAAATCTCAAATAAAATCGGAGTAAGTTACCAAAATTCATTGTCCACTTAAAGTAAGTATATCACGCTCGTAAAGGTAATCCCAATAAGTTTAAGTCTAATTAACTTAAAAGCATATTATGCTAATAAGTGTATTTTACAGGAATACATATGTACTCCTTTAGGAAAGTATACCACACCTTATTTCTTTAAAGAGTAATCCAGCTTTATTGAAGTTGCATTGTCATCTTCGTAATACATTCTTATATAAGGACATCCACGCTATTTACTTTTATTGATCTTAAAATATCATCAGTTCCTTGTAAGATGTCAATCTTAACATTACTGAAATGAATTTTGCTCTGATATTGTGTAAAGAAGTAAGAGATACCCAGGCTTTCAAGATATGATGGCAAATCTATAAACAAAACTTAAATTGGTTTCCGCCTCTACTTCATTGTAGATCCTGAGTATTGACAGACAAATGGATGAAAGGTCACTTGTGTTTCGTTTGTCTTTTCTTTTAGGATTTATGGAAGAAACTTTTACATCAAGGCTCTCAAAAGATACACGTACATACAGTTGGAGTATAGTATCTACTTTTGATAAATTTAGTTTGAGAAACATTATCTGTATATACAGTACATACGTGCAGTGATATACATCGTCGGCCGAGTATTGGTTTGTTGTATATGCCAAATTGGAAGTTTTTGATCTAAAAGGTGATTTAGGTCAAGCATTTTTGTTAGCTATATTTCTGTACCGTTTCTATTTCTGTTTATTTTCATGGTCTCTAGTCATGTATTTACAAAGTATTGTATCTCTAGCTTGTTTTATTCATTTGACATAACTTTGAAAGTAATTTTAAAAGTATAGACTAGCTGTCAAAGTAACTATGGATTTTTTTTAATTACTTTGTTTAAAAGTATTTAGCTTTTGGGTGACCACAATTAATTAATTTTGATAATTTTCAAAATGACTATTATTTCCAAAATATAGTAGGTACCTAACCATAATTATGACTTTAATTTACAACTATCGAATAATCGAAATTGTCATTAAAAACTTTTAATTCTTATGAAATAATTATCATTGTGTGATTGTAATTGAATATTTACAACTCTGATTAAAAGCTGTACCGGGTTTTATTGTTTTACTTGTATTATTTAACCGAAAAGTTTTCTATTGCTTGGAAGTTAACTCTTGTTTTTTTTTTTATTTAGGTATGTACAGAAAAAATAATTGTAATAATCCTTCCAACTGACTAATTGTAATTAAATTAAATACTTGAATTTATTTATTAATAAACACAACACTTCGTCACCGTATATCTAGAGAGTTGCTCACTCTTCTGATGGAACGATTTAATTGCAAGTAAAATATACATAATTTTGGGGGTTCATGGGGGTGATTCGAAAAGCATTCAATTTAGTTCCAATGGTCTTAATAACGAAATTGTAATTCACCATTCATGTCCTGTCCACCTACCATATAGTGATAATTTACAATCTTTGTTATCTCGTCATTTCATGAATTCGAAGAACTCAGAATTTTTCATTTTTCGTTGTATGAATGGTGAAGCTAGTTCATAAATGCACTATATTTGCTATCAGATAAAATGCATCTGGTCATGCTCAGATATCGCCTAAATTTTTCAAGTCTATCTTGCTAATAATCTAAAAGCCTTTTGAGAATGCCTTTAATACCTACATGTCTAACATTTTCTCCTTTCCCACATCTTGATAAATTACCAACGTCTTATACCTCCTCATCAGCATATTCTAACCGAGGAAAACATGGTAATGCCAGAAACGATTTTAATTAGTTTTGTAAGTAAACCAAATGAACTAATTATAAACTTTAATTGAAACCAGTATCTGTATTATAGTACATTCCCCCTTGAGGAAGCATATTTTAGACAGAGCAGTCTATTATGCTTCCTGTCTTATGATTCTGTAGAGAGAAATGTATCCAGCGGAATACCCGTATGATAATAATCTAATCAACTCGTGTCAATCAGGCTTTTGCTCCCATTATAGCTGCGAAACGACTCTACTCAAAGTAATAACTGACATTGATAAATTTCAATGATATCCATTTTATTCTTTAAAAGTATCTGTTAGCGCTTGTCGCAAGTTTTTAGTTATATCCTAGTATTCTGCATCAAGCTTACGAATTACCCTGGTTAAATTGCTAGTGCTTCCCCCGACGCACCGTTCTAGAAATATATGCGAAAAACGACTTCAAAGATCAAATTTGTACAGATGGGTAACCATACGAAATTTCTTATTGAAATTCATCTAGGGCACGGGCTCCCAACCGGTGGTCTATGCACCCCTTAGGGGTACGTGGAGCATTCCTCGGGGGTACGAGAAGCGCGGCCGGTAAGAAATTTTTTTTTTCGTATTATTATTGATAATATTTTATTGTTTTAAAATTTAGTAAAAAAGAAAAATCTCAATTTTTTTGAACACAGTTCGGTTTTCTTAAAGTAAATTTCCTAAAACTAAATACAATAACAAATATGTACATCTGCATTTCATATTTTTGAAATAAGAAATAAGCCGTTATATGAAAACATATTAGTAGTCTGTGAAATTTTGGTTGTCATAGAAAAGAGACATATATAATAGCAAAATAGTAAGAAGATGAACATCTCTGCATCACTTCTTTATTGACACTAATTATCTGTTTGTACTTTTAATCTCATTCATTCTTGATTTCGTTTAGATACATCTTTAATACTCAAAACGCCATAATTCGATTAGTGAAAACGACCTTAAACTAGAGTGAACCGCGATGTATTTAATGCATCTAAGACACAAAACTGTCTTATTTCTTTGAAACAATGCTCAAGATTTTACCACTTCTTTGGTTTAATGGCACATATTTATGATACAAAGATTTCTTGATGGAGCTTTTCAAGTTTTGTGATAAGTATGTGGATTCGTCACGTCTTTCCTCATTCAAAACCTCCACAATGTTTGGTATGCTTATCCTTGTTGAAAGATTTTCTAATATAGCCTTTGATTTATTTGAAAAATAGAGTCAAATTGTAGTTCAAAATTAAAAGGAATATAGTTACCAGTTTCAGATTGTATACCAACTGTAACAGATCCGTTACATAATTACGACATATCCTATCATATAAATTTTATAATCCTAGAAAAATTAGATGGATTGGCTTCCATAATGAACAGGTGAGGACAATATAGCCTAAAAGAGATCCTTATATACGCGAAAAAGTTCAAAATTTTTAATTTGTTTTTCATTTTTGATTCCATTAACCTGGTTAGGAATATTTCAAGCTTTACAGAATTGAAAAATTCAAAAATTTGTTAAAGTTACAGCATTTAGACCGCAAAAACTTTTATTTTATTGGAAGCAGGCAGGTAGCGGCGGTAAACCGACACGCTATACAGGGACGGGTGCGCTAGATCGGCAACTACCCTTTTCTATTGTTCACTTATTATGACTACATAAAATCGTGTAACGGTAAACATAACGGCCTCATATATACCACAGGATGCTATTAAATAAAGTAAGATTACATTTATAATAATTAGCGGTGCGCACGACCGCAACGTTCAAAGCCCTTTTTCCACGATTCTCTTTTTTTAACCTTGTGAAAGTGCTAACTGTTGAACGAAGGTTCAGATTCCTTTGAAAATTTTATGACTTATTCCTAGTATCATTACCTATCGTGTGAATCACATAAACAAAAATTTCAATGACACAAAAAAAAAAAAATAAAATACCGAAAGAAAATTGAGTAAAAAATTGTAAGTTTCGAATTTTTATTATAATAATTTTGTTGGTTCACACCGAAGATACATTCATTATGCCATTATAAGTTATAAATACGTTCATTATTTTTTTCCGACACCCACATCGATGTCGAGAACATTCACCATCAACGCGCACAAAAATAAATACATTGCTTCATTATGTTATATTTCCGCTATTTGTTAATAATTCTAATTTTTTTTTGTATTATACTTAACCATGTGCAATAAATGACCTGTAAAAAAATGTTGTAAACATGCGGCGAAAATCGGCGAAATCACGAGTTCATAAAACATAAATATATTTTCCTCACATATGTGAGAAACAAAATCAATTTTATGAACGTTGGTTGTTTCGTAATTATAAACATTTTGTTACACGGTCAGCATAAAAGCTCTGAAGGTTATATTATTTATTAACTCTTCCTCCACCCTCCAAATCACTCCACTAAAGCATATAATTTCAACGTAAACGATTGTGTAATGTGGAATTAATCAACTCATTTTCGACGATTAAGCCTTACGGAAACAGATCTCTGCTGCTATTGTTTTTCCTTTCCTGAAGGGCGGCATATATTCCACTGAAATTCTATCATTACTCAGAATTTCTATAGAGTTTGATTATGAATAGCTGCGACCTGCGAGGCTCTAGGCTATGTTTGTGTAATTTTCACAAACTTATGTCTAAACAACACAAAATGGTGGAGATTTATAATTATTATTATTGCCGAAGCCGGATGTATCTGAGGTTTATGTTCTGATAATACTTAAAGTCAGTTAATTTGAGTGTTCATAAATATATTAATTAATTTCCTACTTCGCCATTGATATTGGATTCACAATTTTAAGTGATTTAGTGAAATTTTTGCACTTTCTAGTTCTCTTTTTTCTGGTTATTACCACTTAAATACAAAAGTAACTTCGACTATAGCTAGCTAGCTAAGTTGATTACTATAAAACTAAGTTTTTCTAGCATACACTAAGTGGTCAGAACTCCAATGTTATCAAGGTCAAGAAGTAGAACAACAGCAATGGTAATCGAGATTGATTAATTATTTCATCAATTTAGATTATCTTTATAATATTTAATTACTACACGGACGAATGACATCAGAATCTTAAGATCTTCTTAGAAAATCTCACAATAGAATTTACCTACTTATTTCACCTGGTCTACCTTCATTATACGTAAATAATCAAAAATTGGAGAAAGTGATAAATTTGTGATATCTCCGTAACATGATTACAAATTCTGACGATGGCTGGATGGATTGCAGTGAGGTTAAGACCCCGGTCGAGATCTCTGGAACGCAGATCACCGATTCTGGGGACATTGATTCTATTCCTGAATAAAAAAATGCAAGAGTACCTTGTCTTACCTTGAAGGGCTCCAGAGAAGATAAGATCAATATTGGATCTAAAGGATATGATAGAATTAGATTAACCATATCCATCGTGATTTCTTCAATATAGCAAGAGAAGAAGACCCAAAAGACTTGAAAAAGGCAAGCATTTAAAGAGCCCCATCTAGCGGCCGATTTGGATAGGTTGACATGTATATGGATGTGATGCCCATTATCCAGAACAACAAAGTGAGGGGGTATGGTTAAAGATCTCCGTAAGTTTATTCCTTATCTTTTCCATCAAAAGTCCATCTATCTATAGGAAAGAAAAAACATCAAGAGTTGTGAAATGTCTACTCGGCGTTGGTAAGCAGAAAGAAGAGACTGTGGTGAGATGTGAAGAATGAAGAGGGCTAGGGCATACGAAGATGATTTCATAATTCGTCGACAAGTGTGACTAAATCTAAAAGAGTTAGAACATTCTGTTTGACGATTATGACAAGCATGCGCCAGAGAAAACTATCCAGGAACTCCATTTGGAAGGAGTTGCCGATATGTTTAAATTCTTCCCAAGATAGAACTGAATAACCAAAGGATCTCTTCAGAAGTGGCACGAAAGTATATATAGTTGGTCACTTTATATGGTTGTGAGTACGTAGGTTGTGGCAGGGTAAAATAAGGCCCTAACTATATCCAAACCGCCAGTTTACAAGGAGAGATTTCGGGTTTATCACTAAAAATCAGGTTTAACATCCATATCTCCGTACCGCCACATGTGGATCAGTTACGAAAATGATAATTACTTGAAGTAGCTAGTAGGATCAGGAGTTCGCTTAAAAAGCTCCATCCACCTTAATTCGTCCTAAGTGAAATTATCAAAATGATCACACATACGCGCATTCCTGAATACAAAGACTCAAATCAACGTTCTGAAAATATTTTCAAGCTGTTCGAAAAAAAAAACCCCCAGGACTCGCCATAAAGAACTGGAAGGCCAAGATATGGGACTACAATGGCCTCCGAAAGCAAAAGAAGATACACCATTTATTTGAATGTTTTTTTGTTTTTTTTTTTTGCAATTAATGTAACCTCGACCATAAAGAAGAGGAGGTTGCAGAAGTGTGAGAGAGTGCTTACATGACACGACAGTTTACTCTGTACTAGGCCCTCGGTCGCCCTATTAGTGCGCGTACAAAACCCCATCCTCAACTACACTTAGCGCTCAAACAAGAGCCCTGGAGCATAAAAGACCATAACTATATTCTTTTTCAGAGATACATGGAATCTAAATAGTTCATGACAGAACAACATGTATTACAAAGATAAAATGACACAGTTTGGTAAAATAACTAGGTGGAAAATTCGTCTGCAACTCCTCGGAAGAATACCGCGGCATACTGTATTTGTCAGATAAAGACTAAATCGATTGCAAACAGAGCGCAATCAATACAGTTTTGATCTGTACTATTTTTATCTACTCAATGCCAAAATTCCCCTATATCTCATTTCCATTAATTCACAAAAATAAATTCAAACAACTAACGACTCTAGGTCGAAAATTAAATGCCGAAAGTAATTTCACGGAAATCATTTTATTATAAATTGTAAATTTTCATATTTCATGCGGAGATAGGATGGGTTAGGTAGATAGATACGTCAAGATGAAATATTTCAATAATTTCTTCGTGTTATCAAAGCATTTATTACTCAAATGATTTCCGGATTCGTTCATTTTGTAAAAGAAGGCAAAAAAAACCTGAAGGTAATCTCTGCTAGACCAAAAGAAAATAAATCGTTAGAAGAAGAAAACTCAGTCATTGTTTATAAGTTGAATAGATTCCATTCAACACTGAATCGAGTTTTTCCAATAGGAAAAATTTCTCACCAAGAAAAACGAGTAGAGATAAATCAGTTTCTGTGAAATCACCACTGGGACCTGAAATTTATCATACCCTTTTAGTCCATTGAGTAAAAAGATAACATTTACTATGTATAAAAAATTTTGCTCGGTATATATAAATTGTATATGCATATAAGTATGTGTATATTATAGAGTGAAAGTTTTCTCTTGCATCTCCATCTTAAAATCTTCGGACAATTGCAGTGTGGTTTTACCCAATTTATTCTTGCAGTCCTGAAAGAGCAAATCAATTTTATTGAAAGAGAGGATGTGCCGCTTATAATTTATCAGAATCTCTTTCATCAATGTGGGTGCTAAATTGCTCAGCAATGAATACTGACAGTACCTCGGTACTTGTTTTTTAATATTCTCTGCTCATATGATGCAGTAGGTTGGGAATTGCCTGTAGGCTCGTGCTTTGTACGTATCTCGTAAGAGTAAAAAAGTCATTACCACTTCCCACTTAAAATTTTTTCCTTGCCTTGATTCAAGAAGATCACCTAAATTGAGGTCATAAACGGGAAAAAATGTTGACTTTATTGACTGACGTCTGAATTTCCCCAAATCGTATGGTGAGAATTTGCTTAACATTAAACCAGGTGCAAAGTCCATAGCTTCTTACGGATCGTTATAGAGAAGGCGCAAATGGAGTGCGATAGGTCGAGGCAACAGGGAGTTCCTTAGTTGATTCAACAGCTTGTAGTTGTGGTATCAGTACCACATCAATTTATTTCGTGGCAAATATGCCACGCATGTTTTTGGAATAGAGAGAGTATTTCAATGGATGATTTGGAGTCCATAAGGCTAAGTAGGACTACAGATGTGGCATGAAAACGCAGGTTTGTCGTACGAACACCAATGTTGTTGAAAATTGGAAATGATATCACATATTGCCTAGCTTTCTGCCATTGCTAAGAAATTTGTAGCGATTACTTATGATGCTTTAACCTTTCATTGCCAACATCGGTTCGCGTTGCAACTAAATAGAAACAAAGTCCACTGCATATTTATTGATTTCAGCAAAGCTTTCCATAAAATTTCTCACAAGCTTTTGCTCTTCAAGCTGATGTTCACGAATTTCTATATTTTTTATTTATTAAATAGGATTCAGCAAGATCTGATTAGGTTAACTGTTTCGGGTGGAATACCTGTATCGTCCGGTGTTCCTCAAGGCAGCCATCTTAGACCCCTGGTATTCATTTTATATGCAGGGTGGCCAAATGATATCTCTCGTCCAACCAAAAGTAAACCCTAAACGCTCTATCTTAAGACGGAATTGTATGCAGAAATTCATGGTCTTTAAAACGACTACTCAACTACCCCCATAACCCTCTCCACCCAAGAGTTATGACGCTTCAAATTTAAAATTTCTGTTTTTTTTTTATTTTATATTTGTTTTTTTTTTTTTTTTTTCTTAAATAACCCCACTAATGTGCAACTTTTTTACGAAGTTTCGAAAGCCCAGAGTCTCCTCTTTAATTTAACCTACAACACCCTATGTACTAGCTGTAGCCGTTAAAAAGTTATTTGCTCTTAACCTGTTCAGGTCATACTAAAATTAGACCGATGTAGGAATAAAGTCAAAACGTTCAAAGTTAAAACAATTATTTCGCTATTATACGAAAACTGTGTACTTCTCTTATTCAGAATCAGACACAGAATGACAAAAGTTTCTTAAAACTATACAATAGTTATAAGATAGAAATGTCCCACGATGTCCCCGCAAAGCCTGGGAATTCTTGAGTATAAAACCGTTACAACTCTTACGAAAGTTGCAGGTGCACCTAAGATTTTCTGATGGAAGCGCTACCGAACGGCAAGCGAGTATGATGTTGGCGCACAGAAGCGTGAGAAACCCTTATTTGTTAAAATGGTGGCGTGCTATATGAGAGTATGGCTGTTGGCGTATAAAGCGTGGGAATCCTTTATACGTTAGAATCGGTACTGTGCTACATTCTGACTGTAGGCGTATAGTAGCGTGGGAATCGGTGGTGTGCTACAACGATATTTTAATAACATGACGTGTTTTGACGTGTTTTCAGTCACTAAGGGAACAAATTATCTGTGACCTGAATAGGTTAAGAGTTAATAACACCTTACCATCACAGATACAACATAAGTGTACTAGGTTAAATTAAAGAGGAGACCCTGGACCCTCGAAATTTTGTACAAAAGGTGTACGTTGTTAGTGGGGGTATTTAAGCAAAAAAAAAAAAAACGCAAAATTAAAAAAAAAACGAAAAATTAAAGAAAAAAACCGAGCTTTTAAATATGAAGTGTCATAACTCTAGAGTGGGAAGGGTTACGGGGGTAGTGAAGCAGTCGTTTGAAAGGTCGTGAAGCTCTGCATGTAATTCCGTCTTAAAATAGACAGAAAGGGTGTACTTTTGAATATATAGAGTGTTTAATAAAAAAAGAGATTATTTTACTAATCACCCTGTAACTTGACAGGGTGACACTTTGCCGCCCTCCCCCCTCCCCTGCCTTACAAGATTTTACTTGGCTGGACGAGAGGAATCATTTCGCAAAATATAGTCGTGTATAGTTGTGTACTTAGCTTTTTGCCACAACAAATTCACAAGCCACTTTAGGCTTTGTAAGAAGATGGTCTTCTCCTGATTTTGATGGCCTGTTTACGTTTAGCTATTCCCGCATAAAACGTATGTGAAACGCTTGGAATCTATACAGAGGAAATTTATTCGCTTCGCAGTTTTGCACTTAGAGCACTTCTTTGGGATAATCCTTGCATGCTTATAAGCATAGATTATCTTTAACTACCTACGCTCACTAACTAAATTAGTCTCGATGTTCCAAATAAAAACAGATGCCGTAGATACCCCTGGACTCTTATCTGAAATAAACTTTAATAATCTCACACGAACTTTGAGAGAGGAATAGTATGCCCTGTTACATGTATTTCTTCGTTTTTCCATTCTTTTTTTATTTTTCTGCTATAATAGTCATCTGGAATAATTTCGTCCTGTTGACTCTACTTAAATAAATAAATAAAAATGATGAATGACCCCAAATTAATAAACCGCCGTTTGTGGACTTTTTTAAACAGCTGCTTACATCGAATCCTAAACATAAGATCGAGTAACGTAAGATCGAGTGTCAAACCAAAAACTATGGTTAAGACGCTCAGAATAGAATAAGATTGGAGAATTCAAGTTCAATGAAAACATCCATTCCATTATCTTAAATGACAGCCTACATCTCCGGTTTTGAAATTCGAAGGTTCAAATCGAGAATCGTTATAGCGTTATTAATTCCGGACATTGCTGTAGCTCCTCCAGTCCAGAAGGTACGTAGGAAACTTTGTCGTGACTTCTAAAAGGTAGGTCTTCAGTAACAACACTTTGTAGGGTACTAGCCATAATAGGTAATACTAGTACAGGAATCTCTTCACTATATAGAAGTGGTGTCCACGCATGAGACACATTTCTATACTTTATTGTCTTTTTGGTTTTTGCGGAATGAGTCTTCATTATGTTCAGTTGCTTCAGAACAATTCAACAGATGTCCAAAAGCTATTAAATAATGCGAGCCTTTCCATCATGTACGAAATCATTAGGACATGTTGTGCATGTTTGACTTGGTGCCTATTCCACATTTTTGAAAATTAGCCTTCCGAAATGGTATTTATAAATTTCTCAACTAAAGAAGTTATTTCCCATTTACTTTTTAATTCAAACGCGTACCATTAAAATAATGTACATACTGACTTTTAGGTCTCTTCTAAGTTCTTGTGCGTTTCTGGAAAAGTACAAAAGCAAAGCACATGCATATAGCCGTTGTAACAATTTCCCTACTCTTCTTGATAGGTCATTTTTACAGTCTGTAAATGTATGTTTTAGCACTAACTCACAGGAATGACACCTATAGACTAACCTCTTTCTCTTTCATTAAGTGTATGTTGCCTTTTTTTTGTCAATATTTAAGTTCAGTGAACTTAATATTTCTCATATACCATATTTCTTAACATTTGTGAACATTTCCTGTTACCTGAATATTTGATAATTCTAATGCAAATCATAACAATATCACAACCGTAATCAGCTACCTAAAATTGTACGGATACGGCCAGTTTCAATTTTGCATTTTAGAATTTCTTAAATTTTGTTAAACAGTGTTATTGATTCCAACTGTTTGGATAGTGTACCTAAAGTAAAATATCGTTTTAGAATTGTCTAATAATATGTGAAGAGTTTATAAGGGTGAGGAGTTGGGATTTAAAATATTAATTGTTAATTCCCACAATTGGATAACTTCGAACGTAGCAATACCTTGCTTCGCTAATAGTCTGAATATTTCTGCACTTCAGGATATTAACACCGTTCGTCATTTTAAACTTTTTTTTACTTAATTTTGTACCGTGCCAGTTGACTGTTTTCTTAGCTAAAAGATTTCACCTGGATAAATTTTTATAACATATTACCACTATAATTTGGAGTACCACAGGAATCCATACTGGTGCTTGTAATTTTTATCGTTTTATGAATGATATATTAATGAACTGCAACATCAGCCTAGACGTTGTTTTCTCTTTTTTTTATCACTATGTGCAAAGTTTTCTAATTGAAGGATTGCCAACCAACACAGTAAAGTGCAATGACGTATGTGCACAATTTTTCCACACTAACTATCTAAAGCATTCGTCTAAATTTTTTCTGGCTAGATTCAAGGCTTGCGATATGTGCATATCACCGAAACAAGTTTCAAGTGATAAGTCCACTAATAGCTAACAAAGTTAATTATATTCCTAGTAATTAATCTGATCTTCAACAGGAAATGTGATAAGTTTTTTAACCCTGCATCTGCCGTTATCTACATTAAGCCTTTATATAATTCTGTTTATGACCTTTGTAAATCTTACGCTATTTTTAAAGCTTTCTGCTACTGATACCGCTATAGAGGAGTCTGTTGAGGACGTTCGTAGGAAGATAGAAAAATTGCCTCCCAGTCCTTGAAGCTATTGTGGATATATAGAAATACAGTTAAATCCCTGTATGAAAAAAATCAATTCCAATGTAAAGAAGATATTTCTATATAACATCTCAGGCATGGAAGGAACATAAATCTAAAAAATTTATTAATTCAGAAATCTGAACTTATGCTCATTGGAGACTCAGCCAGAGCTTAATTTAATATAAAAATAAACGTACACAAAAAAAAAATACAGTGGCTTCTGGCAGTCATCACATCATCGCATGCATCATCAACACTTCTCCTGCCGGAGGGTTTTAAAATAAAATCCTCTGCTTGTCATAATAAATACATAACTGTGGTGTTCATACCTTCTTCATTCCATGCATGCGTACAGACAGAAACGAGAACGTTAAATAAACAAAGAAATAAAACAGCTTAATCCTTGCCTCAGGTCTTGCAGTAAAACTTTTACTAAATGTCGCTTCATTGCGTTTCCCTTTTTTATGTTTTGCAATGGTGTGACTGGAAACAAACATACATTTCCACTTCGTTTGCACAAAATTTTGACAAAAATCAAGATTACGTTCGGTATTTGTTTTATTAAGTTCATCCATCAAGGGAATAACGTCCAATATCTTCAAGCCTCAAAAACTGCATTATGTCTGCACGTTTGCATGGAGTGTTTCAGTTCGAGCATAAGTGGGCTATTCGTTTTTGATATTAAGTATACATTCGCAAAGCATCAGGATTGTATATCTTTTGATGCATTAAACACCTTTTTGGCATGATCAACCATTTTTTTAGTACTGGCGAAAGTCAGAGTTTTTCAAAGCGATATGCAATAGGAATGTTATTTATGAATTAATAATTTTAAAATTTTTACGTCGAAAAATTTCTGATTTTCACTCACTGGTGTTTTGCTCTTATAGAAAATAAGGTATCGAATTCAATCAATTGTAAACATAAAATGTAATGCGTCAAAATGAGAGAAATAAATTTACTACAAATACCTAAGATAATCGGAAAGAGTGGTAAACAAGCTTTAACGCTTTCGAGACTGTTGGGACACATATAGTATATCCTAGTCAAGTTTAATCGTAGGTGCTAAGTGTCAATCTACTAAAATTTCTTGCACATTGCTACGTTGTGAATGGGCCTCTATTATTACATTCCTTAAAGTCTAGTATCATATATTGCTGTCAAAAAGTCCGATAAGTGTAAAATATGAGTTTGCAAAAAGTGGTGACGGTATATAGACAAAATGAAGCGATATGTTTTTCAGTTTGTATCATATTATATCACTTTTGAATATTTTTATGTAGCCAATTTCACATTCTAATAATTGTTTTTAATTGCATATTATAGCAATGATATAACTTCATCTTCAGAAAGCAAATCAATTAATGATGACAGCTCGCTATACGCTATGCACATGAAACAACGGAAGAAAAAAGTGTGGAATTTATAGCGATAGCTCAGAGACTGATGACAGCGATGATAATAATGAAATTGAATGTAAAATTATTAATGCACTACCCGACACTAATTCTACAACATCAAATATTGGGACTAACTTGTGGAATGAGGTAGACAGTAATTTTGTTCCACGGATAAAAATACCAGGAAATCGAAGATGTATCAATAATGTATGTAGATCAACCGTGGTAGCACTAAGTTCGATGTGTTCTTGAAGTTATGCCCGAATAGTTTGTTCATGTGAATATCATCATGTAACAATGAGAGATTTGAGCTTGTAAACAAAGATGAAAAAAAAAAACAAAAATAAAACAATATAAAGCCAACAAATTTTCATGAAATCATAATATCTATTGGATGTACGTTGGTCATATCTTGCAATCGAGTCCCACATATAAAAATGTATTGATTTTCCTTGATGTAAGTCATATGCCTTGCAATATCGAGAGATAGATTTTTGCAAATATTATACAAACTTTATTTCAATGATCCACAACGAGGAACGAACAATAGCAAGAGTTATTATATTGACGAAATATGTAGTCTCATTTTTCGAATACACCTAACCCTCGATTTGCAAGGTAGTCGATTTGCACGATTTCGGTTTAACACGACTGAAAAAATGAGGAAAAACTCTGTTTATATTATACTAACTTTCAGTTTAACACCATCAAAAAGTAAATTTAGAATTCAAAACAACTAAAAAAATCTACTATGCAGTACAGAGTTCATCTCGCCTGCTCAGTTGGAGTAAAATGTGTTGTAGCAAATATTATAGGGTTGAATGTGCGTTCATCTTTCATTTGAATGAGCTTTCAAAAGAGGAGAACAAGGCTCACAATGCAACAGAACATAATGAAGCAAGAACTAGAATAGGAATTAAGACTTAAACAATAGCTCATTAAGCCTTCGCGATGTGCCGTAGATCCATAAGGAAAAAATGGGGTTTTTAACTACGAATGATCCTGTGGATTTACTGTGGTGAGGTGAAAGGTAATGGAACTCGACAATCATCGCAAGATACTGGAGTAGATTCAAAGTTTGTGTCTCCTTAGCGTAAGCGGCGCACTCAAGTCAAACAGCTCGAGCGCTTTTGAAGTCTTCCTTAACATACACCCCATGCGCGTACATTTCAAGAATGGGGCGTCAGCCGCTGCGTTGAGGCTGCATCTCAATCGAAGCTGAATTCACACTGGTACAAGAAAACCAAATGAATCCATCTTAGAATTCGTGCAGTCCATCGTACCTGAGTTACACAGGGACACTGATCATCTCCTTGAGACTATGCTGAAGAGCAACTTTAAATCAAAAATTCCAGATAGGGCAGAATGGGAATCACATTTCGTGCTTCATCCATTGTCAAACCCTATTTATATATATAGACGGCTCCAAACCGGAAGAGAACACCGGAATAGTTATCTTTTGCGTGGAGCCTTACGTGGAAATTGCCATACATATCGAAAGTCATATAACGGTTTTCCGGGCGGTAATCAAGGCCACCCTTTAGGCGGGAAAGTGTACTGGTTACAAAGAGATTGCAATCTGCTCGGACAGCCAAGCAGCTGTCAAGTCCTTGTCAGAACTTTTTACATCGGTTTAGGCCGACTGTCAACAGAGTCACCGTTGGTTGGTTGACCCTTCAGGTAGAACTACAAAGGAGCTGTGTGGCATACGCAGCCCAATTGTAACGAAAAAGCTACTGGGACTAAGCAAACCAACCTTGAGAACTTTAGTATCAATTATCATGGTACACTCTTTTTTCATGGGTCACCCGGATAAGATGCGGCTTGTTGAAGATCCGATATGCAGAAGATGCGGTGACGAATCCAAAACGTTGATTCATTTTCTTTATCCGGTCGTCACAGGAAAACGATACAGATTCCTTGGTTCACACCTCCCGGAGGATCTGCATGAAGCCGAAAGGAGAGTTTGGGGGCCACGAGCTTCATTGGAGCGTCCGGTTCTGGAGGGTAAAGAATGGGCCTTGTTGTGGGGTACGTTCCAGGGACCCATTTCGAATCCCCACTTCGTTTCAATCCATCCAAAGCCTAACCATAGTTGCGACGGCACACGGCAGATTATTGCAGTAACAGGAACAATTTTCTGCAGGAGCGTGTATATATATATATATATATTACGTAGGAATCTACAGTGCCGAATTAATTCAATTACGACGGCAAGAGAGGCTTATGGCCCTGTTTAGACCGGTCAGTAAGTTGAAACTGCCCCACGAAGACTTGATGGTAAGATGATGATAGGTAGCAGGAAGGAAGCACCACCCTACCTACTGACATGTCTAAACTGGGTCTATGTAATACATACTTGTAATATCAAAATATATTAACATAATAAAAAAGAAATACGTAATATTATTTTGCTTTAGATGTATACTTTTTCAATATAAAACATGAATTTAATTGCAATATTTCAATTTACACGATTTCAATTTACACGGTTTCGGTTTACAAGGTACTTTTGGAGAACGAATGCACCATGTAAATCGAGGGTCAGATGTATACTTTTCAAAGCATCGATGAAACAATGGCAAAATTCAAAGGCAGATAAACACTAAAACAATATATGCCTATGAAGCCCACTAAGCTGGGAATTAAGCTGTGGCAAAGATGTTATTCCAATACTGGAAATGTTTATGACCTCAATGTATACTGCGGAAAAGGTGTTGACGTCCTTGACGGTACCCTCGAAGAAAAGATTGCGCTAAAATTGTGTACTACTATATGTAACACAGATGTTTGCCCATGCTTCGACAGGTTTTTTTGCATCTCTTTGCCTAATTCAGACACTTGCCGTTTACATGCGTTCGGACATGTATGGGAAATAGAAAAAATATACCAAAGTTTCCAGAAAAATTAAGAGCGAAAATCAATATCGAGGTGTATGAGGGATAGTATAGTTGCTATAATTTGGCAAGTAACAAAATAGGTAATAATTCTAAGTAATTGCCACCCCAATGAGGAATCCACTGTTTCGAAAAAAAAACAAGAACTGGTGAGTAAAATGAAGTTCCTTGCCCAACTGCAATTGCATATATTTAATGGGAGGAGTATATCTCACAGACCATTTTACTGCGTTATATTACTTCGATCGTAAGTACAAGAAATGGTGGAATAAGGTGTTTTATAAGCAATTAATGATGGCTATCACAAATTCTTGGATATTATACCAAGAAATTACATATAAAAAAGTTCCACTCATAGAATTTTTAGTAGAAGTTGCATATGATCTCATTGCATTTGGAAAGTTGAACTCCACTGGAAATAAGCGACGCTCATCGGGGCGCTCGTCAACTAGATCTAAGACTATGCTAAATGTTGGTGACCATATGCCAATAAGAGAGCGACCAGACAACTTTGTAAATTTTGTTCCCAAAGAAACATTGAAAAATGAGCAAACATCATATGAATGTGATAAACCTTTGAGCTACACGTACTATGCATTTTATCGTACAATAAATAATACTATTTGTCCTATTTTTATATTACCTTTTTTGCTATTACATATAATTACACTACATGTGTATCAAATTAAAATACATTTTGTCTCTATTTTTATAAGACTAATGGGACATATATGTACCAGTATGCAGGCCAAGTGGGAGATATATGCCTGTAACTTTGTACTGATGTTAACAAAAATCTTTTTTTTTTTCTTTTACCCTATTATAATGTATAAATTCATAACCTGAAATATGAGAATTTAACCTGCCTCTTTAATTTTATTTAACAAAAACAAAATCCGTCTCGAAAGGCTAAAAAAGTCTTGAACAGTTCGTAAATAATGGAAAATAAAATTATGTACTCGCTTATTCGACAACCCGTATAGAGAAATCAGCCAGCTCGCATTTTTTTAAATTGATAGCCAATAGAGTAAAACTGAGTTATGATAGAATACAGTAGCAACTATCGAAATAGGTAGAATCAGTCACACTTAGACCATCGATGGTCAGTTCTAATGCCTTCTCATCACGACTTTACCTGCAAATTATTGTTTCACTTAGGATGATGCCTTACTATCAGCCACAAGAGTTAATGAACCTCACTAGGTCGCCCAACTCCTTGTCTACTATTTCCATCAATTCGTGAAAAAAGTGTCTATCAGGCGTATGTCTTCTTCATTTGGTAAGGTTGGAGTATTCACACAGTATATGTTGAACTTTCTCAATGTCCTCGCCATTCATATAGCTTTTGTAAAAGTCATTGACATTGAAACACTCTCAATAAGTTAAATAAATGGATGACTCGAGTCTGAGAAATTCTGCTTTATGAACCATAACTGCCCGAAGATGCTATTTTTCATACATCTTCAGTTCGACACACTGTCTGATGTAAATATTAGGGATCATAATCGTTCTGCTTAAGATTCATATTATAATATCACACATCCTTTCGGCAAAATCAGATTAGAGCAGTTGTCATAAAACCTTTTGTAACATATCGGTCGTAGGTCTGTCGGAGCTCCAAAGATTATAAATTAAATTCAGTAGACTTATAGACGACGGATGATGGAAGGAAGTGCAGATCAAGTGCATAGATGATGATTGTACTGTTCATGAGCAGGTACATGATTGTCAAAAACATGCAGAGTATTTAGTAGCTCATAGCCTTTGACATGCACACGTAAGTATCCAATAGTAATCATCCTCAGAAATAAAACGTCATTTGACAATCTGTCGAACGGGCTTTGTTTAGATTATAGTATGTGGTTAAATTAGAAAACGATGATCTTTTAAAAATTCGGTAATAATTTAAGGCATAAAGAAAATTGCGATGAATAGAATGAACTAACGAAAGTCGTCTCCAAATCAGCCAGTCCACTCCACGATTAAAAGAAATTGCTAATTGTGAATAAGAACAGGCTTGGGCAGATAGAGCTTAACGGAGGTGGCAGAATTACAACCAATGACGACAGATATGAAATGGGTTTTAATCCTACATTGTTCGTTGGTAATTGACAGTTTTGAAAATAATTGAGATGAATAGCGAATGAAAAAGTTCTCTTTCAAAATGTCAGAGTCACAGTGCTTTATGGAAATATGCTAAGTTAGAGCTACCAACTAAAGGCGATAAGACATGAGTCGGAGAATAATAATAATAATAAAAAGATGAGAGTATATTAGCCCATCAGGCTCTCAAAAGTACCGGAGCTGACAGTATAGTCATTATCGATACGATAAATGTTGCCGTACGCCTACGTACGCTTGGTGAGAATGATATCTTATACCCGAATAGTGAACAACCAAAATTTCCCGATTGTCGTAAATTGTCGTTTAACTCAAACAGTATTGTATTATATTAGCTATATAGATGCCAATACCATCTCTTCTTTTCGAAGTTCTGTGCAGTCTACGAAGCCTATCCATATCCAGAATTCTCAAACACTTCCGAGAATGGATGAAAAACAGTCCAATTCTCACAAATCATTCGAAATTCGCGTCTAGTAAAACTTTAATGAACGTAGGAAAGTTGAGCTAGTTAGGCCTTGACTTTAGTGTAAATAGAAAAACAAATCACACAATTTATTATTCTGATGCCAACCGTCAATTTAGTCACACTACCAAGAAAAATTGATAAATAAAAAAATAGTAATCAGGCTCCAGAAACAACACCATGTTAAATAAAAAAAATTCCCGAGAGAACTTCATAACCGCAGAGCCGGCGTTTTATTTAATGACTCCAAAAATATTTTTTTTTTCAGAATCTATGTTTGCTTTGGTCTATCACAATGGGCTGACTATCCGCTGCGGAAACAGAAGATGCCTCCTTGGGCCTCCAGCATCACTTATGCTCTTACTAAGTCCACCACATCGACATAGAGTCGACTGGTTCCATACTTCTAGAAACAAACTCTGCAGACAATACCAGGCATGTCATTCCTCCTGAGGCACCCACCTAGACGATATAGGGTCGGATTGATCCCAGCGCACGTTCAGACTGTCATGGGGACAGTCTGGGCCTGAGTGTTTGCTTTCCCAACAGCACGCAGACTCCCTTCAGCCGACTTGGGGCCACTGCACTTTTTTGAGGTCCAGAAGTTGATCACTTGTAATCTGGCTACTAATTGAACACTTGATCTACCAGTAGCGAAGCATCCAGGTTACACCGTTGCCAACGTCGAGCGACCATCAGAGACATCAATTTCCTGCATTAAACATGCTTTCAAGATGTCTCCGCTAAGCAGACTCTCAAGGCGTTGCAGTTAGTATTAAAGCCATCGGCTTCCTACATTAAGCAGGCTTGCGAAACACCGCAGCATGTAGCCGCACTTAATAGCGTTATTCAAGTCATCTGTGCCTTGCATTAAGCCGGATTTCAATATGCCACAGTTTTCTCCCACCGAAGAGAACAAAGATCCCCACCAAGAATTTGCAATACACCAAAAGAGCACTGATTTTGTCTAAACCTGAAAAGAGCTAGTTAAGTTCTTTAAGGGAAGGAATATTAACATTTATAGCCAGAATGGCATTACTGAACAATTAAGTATAAGTGGACAAAGTTGTAATGTATTTTGTGTATTATATAAGCTGACTTCAGGAGTAGCTAAAGTATATCGGCGAATTGATGACTATAATTTAAAGTCAAATGGGTATTTATACCTGATATAAAATATTATACTTCTAATGAAGACTTTCTATGTAGCTACTAACCAATGACTTTTGAGAACGCTATCCTTGAGCTTCGATATCCAGGGGAATGAAACTCTTATATACTCGAATTTAAACCTCCTGGGACTGGATTCCGCAACTGTGAAGAATTTACCAGTGTGCACTATTTAAAATACTCACCATGAGGGAAAGTGTACACTCTTAAATTTCAAGCGATTCCGTAAGCATCTGCGAGCAGTTAAGTGCTGAATGAAAATTTCTCTGTGCTGAATGTTATTTGAGTGAGAAAATAGCCTTTTTGAAAAGTTTAGTTTTTTTATAAGAAATAAGTTACATCAATTCATTAGTATTAAGGCAAGTACTACTTAGAGAGAAGTAAAATAAATAACATAACAAATAATTTTGAAAATACCGCTTGACAAAATCTCCCGACTCCCAATTTAAAATTCACGACCAAAGTGGCCATCAGAAAATATTAATTAAAGTGTACACAATTTTGACAGAAGAACTCATTTCCATATTTGCGGAATCGGAACAGGGTGGTATATACACAAAGTTTGTGTACATGAGAAAATTCACAGTTGCGGAATCCAAACCCTGGAGCAGATCAAAAGGTCGATACATGCTGAGATGTATCATGTAAGCATAGGAGTCAATCTTCCTCCTTGTAAAGTCTAACGAAAGACCCTTTATTAATTCATTATCAAATTCGCGTAAAGGTATTGTAAAACAAGTGCCTCGCATCAAATACTTAATCATAACAAAGATCTGAAAATGGTTGCCTTGGAATTTACAAGAAACGGTACCTACGTGCACTCGGCAGATTTATAATAACAGTTCTCTTCTTAACAGAAATACGAAATATAATATACTAATTGAGTTAATGCTAGATCTACATAATTCATCCTAATAGAAAACATATCAATTAGTATATGCAAAAACAAAGAAGTATTGATCACTCTGCAAAATCTTAAAGGAGCAAGCATACAGAATAATCTTAGCTCAATATAATAAAATTTAAAGAACTTACCGCAAAATTCCATATGAGAGGATTTCCCATTGGGGAAATCATCTATTTTCATCCTGTGCAGGACACTTAACACAGAGCAGTTAACCACTAGAACTATTTCCTTTTCACTTTTTCACAAAAACTACACCTACGATCACTATTTGAACACTACAAATCTGTTCACCTCGGCACTTCACTATTTGTTCGTATATCAAATTCCGCGGTTAATTTTTCTAAACCAAACACGATAACGAAAATTTTTTTATTTAAGTACATATCTACTTAAACAAAGAAGTTAACTCAACTTTCCTGTCATGAAGCTTTCATCGCGCACATCTTCGAATATAGAGAGAAATATATTCTAAGAGCCACCACATTCGACAACAACTGTAAAAATGGCAATGTTCTCTTGAAGAATCTCATGCGGCGTCGCAGATGGCAGCACGTCATTGTTATATTTCCTACATTTTCGTGCTGTTGATCCGAAAAGATTTTCGGTGATGGCCGCCATATTTTCCGAATTTGATGTGCTGATTAGTTTATTATGAAATTATCTGAAAAGAAAATTATTGCAAATAATTAGAATTTTTTTTTTTGTTCTAATTAATATTATCAATTAAGATTTAATTAAAGAGGAGACATGACTTTTCATAAAATTTAATTAACCTATTTATAGGCAATGTTATTGCTTTATTTTTTTACTTGTAAAAATACCCCGAATTTTCTGGTGTTGGCTTACAGCAATTATTTTTATGGGTTCCCTCGTGATATTTTAAAAGTGTTCTATTAAATTTACCACTCGGATTATATCTACCCGAAACAGTTCATAACAGTCATAACCCAAATACTCATTTTTAAACGTAAACTATTTTCTAATAGTCGGAAAAATCACTGAAGGATTAAAATTATTAAAATTTAGTAAAGGCAGGGTGATTCTGATTTGGTGGTCATAACTGAAACAGGAGATAGGTTGCAGTGTTAGAAACAAACAAGTTTATAATAGTATGGTAGTGGACAGGAGGGGTGGGCAAATGCATCCTTCCAGAGTTATGGGGAATTCGTGATTTTAGGGAATTTTTTCCCCAATACTCCCTAACATAATTGTTTTACAATCTATGAAGGTGATTTTCAGCTTAGATGATAGTAAACAGCCTATGCTTTCCAATGAATGCAGAACGATTAAACGAACGAATTAATGAAACATAAAAAATGGCTTATCTCAAGAACGGTTGAATATAGGTAGATAGGTACATGTGAGGGATGAAATGAAAGGCAACATTCTGAGGCTTGCAAGTTTTCAAGAAAATGTAGCAGTTATCAGCCATTCTGGTGGAAAAATTGTTAAAAAAACCTATTTTTGAGAATTTCTTTTACAATACATTTATGAAACTCTCGACGCTACTCGACTTCTGCAAGTCGCGCGCTGTTATAACTTCTAAGCCTCCTTTTTTGATTGCAGCTTGTATTCCCTCTTTTTCTGGAGTATCCGTCACTAATAAAAACCCACCCGGGCATATTGTCCATTTTCTATCGGCTACATTGAGAATGCCTGAAAATGATCATAATGAAGGCACAACTGGCTTGGTTGTTTCAAAGCGCCAGTTATATAAGGGTTCAACTCCTGGATTTCTCTACTGGTAAGATTAAGAAGGTATAAATAAATTAATAATGCTTTACACTTATGCTAAAGCCCCCAAAGAGATTGGCTCCAATCTATCAGCTACTGAGCTGGGTAAAAAGTCGATATCAAAAATATCATTTTCGTCGGGTGAAAATATCCGTCTAATTTCAAAAGCTGAAATTAAAGTTGATGGTGTCATAACCTTTTCGAAAGCCAGCTGATTGTATTGTATCACATCATATGTTGTCTATGTGCTTGCTTGGATGGGGTTTCATGTATTTGGTAGCATCCACGAATCAACGCCAGCTTGTACAAACTGCCCTAAAAGGTCCAACTAACTGAATCTATATATTATTTTCTAAATGTACCCGAATTATTTAAAACTTTCACTCCATTTTCTTTCACTTAAGCCAAAACAGTCAATTAAATATACTACTCATGCTTGTCAATGGTGTTTGCAGCGGCCGAAGTTTAATCCGTTCAATTGACTAAATCCCAGAAGTCCTGTTTCAGCTTCTACCAATTTATATGAGATTTAAAAGGAACCCTGAGATAAGTTATAGCCTGGGGAATAGACTTAGAATGACACATTCAGGTTCAAAATATACATTCCTTCCCCAAAAAAGACCAGTTTTGCTTTCCGACTTTGTGAAACAAAAGTTCATAAATTAAGGATATTGATTAAAATTACACCAGCCATGTCGCCATCATTAGAAGCTTAATACCTATTATATTCCAACCAATAGAATATTTTTTTTAAATCCATTGCATATGCTAATATATGACACTCAATTATAGACAGAGTATAGACGAATTTCTGTCTAATGGTGTTTTGTGAAGGCGTTGTTTTTTTTTTATATATACAAGGTGGTACAATAACCGGAAGTCAGTTGCCGTGGTACTAACAATAAAATCAGTGCCTGCAATTAAAAACGTACCAATAAAACAATGTTATGAATACCCACCCAATTTATAAGCATATTTGTCTAACTACAAACTAGTGGCAGAATATACGCATATTTGTCTAATTACAACTGATGCCAGCGCATGTCTTTCCTTTCATCAACTAAAAACACTAATAATACAAAAAATTTAATAAACTAACAATATCATCTGAAATATAATGACAAACATAATAAAAACTAGAGATCAATAAAAACACACAATAAAAATAAAATAAAGTCGTCAAATATTATTGGTTTTAATGGCACCAGTCTATTAGGAGAATGGATTCAAATCCCACCGCTGCCACTAAAAGATGTGTGCGCGTGACTCGTGCTTCTTGTTACAGCTTAGAAGAAACGATAGAAGAAGGGAAGTAGTAAAAGCAAGACTTTAACTTGCTGATTAATTTATTTTCACTTGTCCAGGTTTTCTCTTATATATGTACCTACACTGTATTCTTAACGTTTAAAATACAACTTTGGTAGGGATTTTTTCATACATTCCGATAAGCAGTTTCCATTATTCACATTCGTTTTAATTCGTGGCATTTTATTTAGAAGATTCAAAAAATAATAATTTCTAGTCGATAGAATGTACATAGGGTATCATATCGACTCACCTCAGACTGTTTTATTTCTGCCACTTTTCCAAATTAAGCAGATATTAAAAAGCCACACTCCATTCTAAATTTTAAGTTTAGATAGGTTGTAATATGCTTTTTCCACGATGTATTTAAAAAGCTATCCATGATTATTCAAAATGTACTATGCGTTATAAATATGTATTTAATTAAATAGGCAGAAGGCTGCCGCACTTACGATTTATGGCTAAAGAGCCGCTGTGATGATATTATCCCTTGGTGGCAATGGGGATGCCGATATTGTTTTTAAATGGCAGAGACTGCCGCTATTTGATCAAGGCAGAATATGCCGCTTTGTACTTGTATGGCAGAGTATGCCGATGTATTTATAAGGCAGAGTATGCCGCTTTATAGTGATATGGCACAGTATGCCGCTCTTTACTTGAGAAATTAAAAGACGTCTTTCAACTATCTGATAAGTTCTGATTTTATTCAATAATAGCAGCTTATTTATATCAATCGATAACAAAGAATCAATATTTCATTATAATTCTAAAGGGGGGGATTATTGCAGAATTGCAATATACAAAATTAATAATCAGAAATAGTAGTGTCAGTATTTTTGATCACACGATTTCTGATTGAGTCATAATTTATCGATATTGTAAAGCAATGACTTCAGGTGTATATATATTTTATCAATGAAGAATTATGCTTGCATAGCAGAATTGCTTGCGTTGCAAATTCTTCTTGAGGTCGAGCAAACTTTGTTTGTTTTTATTTCTTTTTTTGTTCTGATTTCTGTTTACTTTTGTTGACCGTGGTCATGGCTTTACAAGGTATTAAATAATTAACATATCAATCGAATCACACTCCGTCACATATATACTTCTGCCACCTGGGATTAAGATAATTTTATACTTAATAAAATTCATTCCCATATACACACATTGCTACACTTGAGACAATTAAAAAATGCGAACAAAAAAATTCTATTCCCTTGAAATTTGTCAAGATGGATATTTACACAATTCGAAGTACTTAATATAAAAAAGTTGGTAATTTATGAATAATTCGCAAAGTACATAAAGTATTTCACCGAGAGTTCTCTTTACAAAATTATAAAATGGAGTTCTACTTCTTATTATTTTTCTCATTTGTGGTTAACAGAAACAGTGGCCTTTCTGTACACTCCGATTGTCCCTTCTCAACTTATGGGACTAAGAACTATTAGGCTAGAAAGTTGGAAAAGTTATCAAATCTGGTTTGTTGATAATTTTATTTTCACTGTGGCTGCTGCCCTGCCACGCAGTTTGAAACTTTCACGTTTGATGCTAACTCATAATTTAACAAAGTAGTCATTAGCATCTCTTATTGATTTTATGTTATATGTTAATGTACACTCTTTTTGGAAAGCCCTTTTTTTTGTCGTTTATTTAATTATGGTATTGTTGTTGCTGCAAATTACGATCATTTCTAGGAAACCTACTTATAATCTTGAAATAAGAGCACAGTATTAAAACCTCATTCTACAAATTTATAGTAAAAATCTTATAGTTCAAAGGTGAAATTCGTAAAAAAAAGAGTTCACGTTAGTATCAAGCCCAAAATAACAACATAGTAATGTTGGGCTTTCAACTACATAAATTAGAAATACTCACACAATAGATATGTCTTTTTTACATAACTTAGAATATATAGCAAACATTAATGGAATGAGCGAGATTGCACGTTATAAATTCTGCTTGTGTTGGTAGCTCATGCTACTCTGAGAGTCCAGTACAGGCTTACATAAATGATAAACCCGAAAAGGAGCTAAACCTAATTTCTAAAGGTTTAAAAATGTTTTAAGTTTGGTGACCTACTTTCATTTAATTCAACAAGGAAGCTGTTATTTTTGTGAACTCGATTTGGGACAAAATACCCAAAAAATATGACATCCAGTACCGTATTTATGCGGGTACCTCAGCCACTTCTTACATATTGAAAATTCTCCCCCGCAGGGTAAATATTTGCACGTGGTCGCTATTCTTTCCGTTAAATGGCCTTCACAAAGCAAAAACAAATTTGACAATGGAGCTTGTAACGGCCTTTATCACACTGCATTACGGTTAGTCGTAAATTTCAGAAGCTATAATATCAGATTAGATTCTGTAATAAAGTGACTACCATATACCACCCAGGTCTTGAAGATTTTCTTCAAATTGTTATGGGTGGGATAAAAATCTCCACACTATCATCGGGGCTCTAAATTGTCTCTATCAGATTATTAATATTTCAATGTTAAAATGTCATCAAAATGAAAACATATTATCATAATTTCTTTATATATGAGGAAGGAAAACGACCTCCGGTGGTAAGTAAATTACACGATGTACCGAAAAGAACTGTCTAACTACGACGCCATTAAGCGTTATCAAGAGTAAGAGTCATGACAAGATTTGAGAGAGTGTAGGTACTTCGTAATCCACTACAGTCCGTGAGCAAACATGCTAAACATATTAAAATTAATGAGTGGTTCCTAAGAAATATTATAAAAAAAAACCCAGGCTTTACCCTTACAAGCTCCAATAAGCTCAGTCCGCAGATAGATACCATCGATTAGTTTTCTTTATGGACGAAAAGATTTTTATGGTCGGACGTGTTTATAATCCACCAGAATATCCGGCAGCTTCTCGCGAAAGTTTTCCCATGAAATTTAACAATCTGCCGGTCACATCTTCTAACTTTGCTAATGATTTGTGCAGGTATCTGTGTCATGGGTAAGGAACAATTTTATCCATATTTGATTTAATGGAAATTATATTTATTATATTATAGTGTAGGAATACAAAATTTAAACTTTCAAGCTCGATGGAGCTTCATAAGCAATGTCTAAAATATATAGTGAAAATCACAACGTTTTACATGGCAGTACTACGAAGGAGCTACCTGATTCTACTGCATCTATAAACTTCGTCTTATTTTGTTCTTAGATTACAGTGTGTGCACAATTTCAACTCGACAGCTCTCAAGTTATCGACAACTGTACCAACATACAAAACTCAATCCTAAGTTGTAATGATTGGTTTCTTGGAGTGACTTCACTAATACTTGGCCAACTGACTCTATTATTAAAGAATTTAATAATAATATTTTTTAATAATAATTTATTAAGTCTACTGATTTTAACAATCTTACAGACAAGAAAGATTACATATTTATATACAAGCTATGTATACATTAGGTGAGCATTAGAAACAATCATATACCTCATCACAGAATCATTAAATATCATTATTAACATAATCATAGACATCATTATTCGTGAGGAATCATTAATTATAGATACATTAATCAATAGCTACCCTTTTTTCCTTACAAATATACATTGGCACATGTCAATTACATCGAACATATCCTTAGAAAACACAATTAAATGCCGATTGAAGAATTAATTAATAGCACAGGTTAAATAATAATGCAGCAAATGGAAGGAAATTAGGTGCAAGGAGAAGCACAGGAAGTCGAGATGGGAATCGAACCCACGACCCCAAGGATGGTAGCCAGCGTGCTTTCCAATAGAGGTACCGTGGCCTAGTAAGAGACCTATTACTGCTTTACATTAAAAAAAAACTCGTCAGTATAATCTCGATGTACTACACAAACCTGGTATCCACACCAAGACAATAAGTTTTTTTTCCTCTACCTGTACTGCGGCTTGTTTCGACGTTGTCTGTTTGACAGAACCTTGGCTTTGTGGGAAAATTTTCGAAGCAAAACTCTTCAAACGGGAGTTTCACGTTTTTCGCAAAGATAGTTACTTCCCCTCTTTGGATGCTCCTGTTGACGTCGTGATCTTGTTCAGTTCGACGTGGCATTTCGTATTCGAGTATCGACTTTACGTAGTTCGTAGATCTTGAGCTCATTTGTGGTTCTGAAACTTCAGCACAAAAATGTTTCCGTAGCCATTCGGGAATTTTGTGAATATCAAGTGTAAGATCGATGGTTATCCCACTACTCTGAGTCTAGGGGTTGTGGAAAGTAATGAACCCTCTACGATTGCCAATATTTCCGGTGACCTTTTTATAACTGCCTTTTCTGACTGACTGTGATATTAGCTTTAGTAATTTTGACGATATGATGAAATTATCATGTACTTCTCCTGAGATGTGGGGCGACAATTCTGAAGAGCATTTCGGGCTTGTCTGAGTGCTTGTTTTTTTTTTTTTTTTTTTTTTTTAATTAATTTATCTATTTGTGTTGCTGTCTTTCCAATTTATGGAAACTTCGGGTAATTATACCCTTAAACTAGAAAGGAAGGAGGAACGATGTTACCAATTATTGGACAGTTCCCAATTTATTTGAAGCCCTAGTTGCTGACGATCTAACTTTTCATTGTAAGCCCTTAATAGGGTTGTTCCAACATGGCTTTACAAAAAATAAAACTACAACTACGAACCTAGCAGAATTTTCTAACTTCTGCATTCTTATTATTGAAGTTCGCAAACAAGTTGACTGTTCAATATCGATTTCAGTAAGGAATTTGATAAAATTAATCACCGTATTCTGGATACTGAGCTCACCAATCTTGGCTTTCCTTATCCTTTCCTTATTTTAAGCTGCCCAAACTTTTCGTATAATTTCGGATGAAAATGAATAAAGCCAACGCTATTTTGGGGTATTTGGAAAGGAGGGAATTCGACGATCCTTATATCGGTAAATCTCTCTAGTGTGTCTTTGTCACACCTATTTTGGCGAACGCTTGTCCTCAATGAGCACCTTCACGTGGTGCATACTTCCTGATTGAGGTCGTTCAACGAAAATTCCTTTGGTTTAGGTACTGTTTGCAAACTTCCCTTGAGCGATCCCACTGCTTTGCCACCATACTTGCAAGCGCTTAATCTGCTTTTTTAGACACCCTAGATAAAAGAAATAACTATTCCAGAGTTGCTGTGGTTTATTTTACAGGGTGGTGTTAACTCCGCTCAGCTTTTGGTGGTGTTATGAATCCCCCAAGTAATCCAAATAATATGATCAAGCAATAACCACTTCAATTGCCTCTGATTCATAACGCATTACCTAAAAAATCAAGCAAGCATCCCCCATTCATAAATCACGGTTATCTGATCCCACAATGAGAACCAAAATAATAAACAAACAACAATGCGCACACGACTATGGTCAAGTTGCGGCACATATTGAGTAATCGTTAGATGTACTCATGTCCACGCTAATAATTCTTAGGTAGACAAGGCCTGTCACCTTTCTACACGTAAATAAGAACCTTTGGCCTTCTTGCTTGAGAACAATCAGCCAAACGTATAATGGAGCCACCTGATTAACTCAAAGCGATAAGAAGTAAAGCATGGTACTCGCTAAACGCACACCCGCTATGCAACATATTGACCAAATGAAATTGCCTTAGCGGAAGCGCCGGCGTCAAATTTATTTTTGTCATTTGTACGTAATAAAGCAAGTGAATTATTGTTTTGGGACTCTTGTGAAAATTGATGCCGTTGTTTTCATATAATTGTTCTCAATTATTTTCTATAATTTGCGGGTGAAAAATCAAATTGCATTGTTGCAATAAATTTTTCACATTTATTGGAAAAAATGCTTGATAAGTGATTTTGGGTTGTTTTTCACAAGAAAAATGCTCAATAGGTAATTTTTGGTTGGTTACCACGAAAATTGCTAAATAATCAATCTGCAAGTGGAAGGGAGTATTAACCACTGCAGATTGATTTTGAATAAATAGAGAGTTCTGATGCAAGGAAAATCAGAAATATTCTACAATTGAAGCTAGAGAGTCCCCCTACCCAAGGTAAGGCCTCTAGTGGAAAATATAAAGAAAAATAGTGTTAAAGTCAAAGTATATTTGTCCTAAGTAAAGCTCTAAAGTAAATTGTAAAAGTGTAAATTTGTATAAAAGAAAAAGTGTTAAAGTATAAAGTAAACTCAAGTGAAAAACATGGACTTCTTCATTGGTCCCAACACATTCTCTACGGATGATTAACCTTTGTTGCCGGCGCGCAACACTTAAATAAACTTGGACCCTTTTCGCCGGCGCGCACCAGTGGCTCTTTACATTTAAATTCCTCCTCGCTCCCTTAGGTATCATGGCTTTCTCCAAGTTCGTCATCACAGCGTTAACTATGGTATGTATAAGTCGATATCTGCGATATCTTGCCTTTTTAATATCACTTATTTCCAATGCATTCATTTAAATTTGACTAAAGCCCAAATAAAGAGTCAACTAAGCAATTTTTTTGATTTTTTGACTGTAATATATATTTTATTCTTTATTATATTTATGTACATTTCTATTAGTTATTATTATTATTTCTAAGAATTATTTTAAAGCTGTTTGGTAATAGCTCTTTGAAGAACTTGAAATGTATAAACTTTTAATATTATCACAAGGATGTCCAATCAACTTTAAAATGCCGTAATTACGTACCTATTTTGTATAGAAAAACGTAATGTAAATCCTATGATTTCACCTAGAATATGAAAAGTTAATGACAATCGTTAAAGTAACTGAAATAATTTCCAATCCATCAAAAAATTGCGCAAAAAAAAAATGTTTTTTTTTTTTAGAGACTGGGTAGTGTCAGCGACCTAAGAAGATTAGAAAATTACTAAATACGAGAGCGAATAGCAACAGTAACATCAATTAATAACAGCAACCGTCAGTGACCCATAAGTGGAAGGTCTCGGCATCAATAACCAAACGAAGCAGATGTTTTTTCTTTCCTCTCTGTAATGTTTAGTTAAAATTTTCAAAATACTTAATTAGTTAATTAATGGAAAACTACATCTGTGAATGAACCTTTGATATTTTCTAACCATTTCATATTCCGAATGAACTGTTTCATACAATTTTTGCATAGTAACAAATGTCACATTAAATCCTCAAGAGACACTGCTACTGTCGAGCCATTTACACAAAACAACAAATTTAAAAAACAGAAAAATAACAAAGCCAAATCTCTGGTGAATAACTCCACCCACTTCGACACGTATACTTGTGAGCAATAATAATAATTCAGACCAAGGAAAAAAATTTATATTCAGGAAAAACATAAGAAAAAAAGCAAAAACTCTGAAAGGATCAAGGTGAGCACAAGTGTGTACTCAGTTCATTTGCAGTTGATATCAGTTTGAATAAAAAAAAAACAAACACTCTCAACCTCAAGTGCACACAGCCTTATAATGGAATTTTAAAGACTCACAAGAGCAGGAAGCTTCGCAACTAGCTAAAATTGAGAACGTCCTCCACACACAGGTTTTGTACATACCTGAACCTGAAAAATTATGCTTATCCAACCAAATAATTTTCTGCTCCTGTTTATTGTACCTAGGTATTCCGGTGAAATTTTCCTTGTTTTTTATTTCTCTGGCAGAATAATTTATTCCGTTCATTCACGAAACTGGAACACATCCTTTCCACCTTTCCTTTGTTTTTTCGCGTTGCATTACAATACTTGCTTCTAGTTTTGCATTTTTTCTACGTTTTATATTAACTTCATTAACCCAAAAAAGTATCAAAGGTTCTCGGATATGTATGCATACCTACGTACACCTTTGTCCAAAGTTTAAAGCTATCCATCAGGTCTCGGCCTCACTTATGCCCTGTGATGATTATGTATTCTGTACATCTAAAGGGTTTTCCAATAAGAGGTGTTATTTTGATATTCAAAGAAAAATGCCATTTTTTGAGATAAATGATCGGACTTTATTTCATTATAAAGAGGAAGGTATGCCGTTAATAATGGAAAATAACATCGGCCAAATGACCACCACAACCACGCCTACAGCACCATATCCTTTTCATGAAATTTTCCATCACCAAATCGCAAAGTGGCTGCCCTATGTCCTCGATAGCCTCACGAATTCCATCTTTGAGGTCTTGAATCGACGCTGGGCTGTTGGCGTGGACCTTCTCTTTCACGTGGCCCCAAAGGAAGAAGTCGCAAGCTGTTAAGTCACAAGATCTCGGTGGCCAATTGTGATCACCTCTTCGAGAGATAACACGGTCCGGAAACTTTTCCCGTAAAAGATCAATGGTTTCGTTGCTTGTATGGCACGTAGCGCACTCTTGTTAAAAGTAAACGTTGTCCAGATCAATACCATCCAATTCCGGCCATAAAAAATCATTAATCATCTGTCGATAGCGCAATCCATTCACCGTAACTGTGGCTCCAGCCTCATTTTCGAAAAAGTAAGGTCCAATGACCCCGCGGGACCATAAACCGCACCAAACAGTCACACGTTGAGGATATAGAGGCCTTTCAACAATAACTCTTGGGTTTTCCGAGCCCCAGATGCGACTATTTTGCTTGTTGACGAAGCCATCGCGGTGGAAGTGGGCCTTATTACTCAAGATGAGTTTTCGATGGAATTCCGGATCATTTTCATGCATTTCAAGGACCTAATCAGCAAGGATTCGACGTTGTTGATGATCGGCCGGCTTGAGTTCTTGTGTTAACTGAACTTTGTAAGCCTTGAGAACTAAATCTTTATGCAAAATACGGTGTAATGACGTTTGTGGAATGCCTAATTCCAAAGAACGACGAGGAATGGACAAACCTGGGTTTTCTTCAACACTTTCGGCTACAGCAGCAATATTCTCGGCTGTTCCTGAGCGACGTGCACGGGTTTTATTCTTCACATCACTAACTTGTCCCGACAGCTCGAATTTTTCTACCAATTTCTGTATTGCGGTCCGACAAGGTGCTTCACGACGACCCAAAAATGTTCGAGTTTTACGAACCGTCTCTGCCACATTTTCAGCATTTTTATAGTGAATTTTAATAATTTCAATGCGTTGCTGAATCGTGTATCATTCCATTTTTATTAATCACATAGTTTCTACTTGTCAAATGTCAAAAAATGACAGCTCCAAAGGTGAAATCTACCGAAATAGCGGGCTAATTAAAATAACACCTCTTATTGGAAAACCCTTTATTTATGTATGTAGGTATACTCGTCGTTTATGTACTTTGAAATAATTAATAAAACTCTAAAATTAGTTCTCATAAATTTGTCTACCTAACATAAATCATAAAAAACTGCGTTTACCTGCCAGGTAAATCCACAATCAGTGCACTACTACACATAGGTTGGCATCCAAAGTTGAGAAACCTGTGATTTCCAAAGAAATCGCTGTAGGTGGTTTCTTAGCCATAGAGGGAGCATCCGACAATACCTTTCATCAGCATGTCCACCAAGCCATCTCAAAATGAGGAATTAATGCCAATAGTACCTATGTAATTGGATAAATCTCATGGTAGAATAATAAACTCCCCACTCACAAAAATGAAACTTTGGCGATAGCGGCTAGGTTATCCGGAAGGCTGTATGCTACCCCCCCCCCTACTTGTTGTTATCGGGGTTTCCAATAAGAGTGCTAAAATTTACTTTTAATTGTCACATCCACCCCTGTGTTTTTAGTGAATTATCATGGTCATGTAATATTTGTATTCAGTATTGATTGGCAAGTCATTGTGCATATCAATCGATATATATTCAACATTAAACGACCAACAGAACTCACAATTCGCGTTTAGCGTAAAAATTTCAAAGACATTGGTTGAGTTGCTTATCAAAACAGCCGAGCACCGCAAGTCAAAGTGTTGTTAAGAATTAAAGTTTATAGATTCCACGCGGTCCACATAAGAAAATATTTAGCTCTCTATCCTTATAAGATAGGGTTAACTAAAAAATTGAAGCTTTCTGAATGGATGGTTTTGTCAACAAGCAGAATTTCCGAAATTAGAGAAGATGTTTGTCCACACACAAGCAGCATGGCATACAAGAAAATATACGGCGTGGTGTGTTGTTTGGGCTGGTATGCTCATTAGCTCTTAGTTTGTTACACTCCATCTCCAGATCACAAAAAAATAGTCCTCAAACTAACAGCGGAGAAAGGGATTCGAAAGTAAAAATAAAGAAATATAACACCTGTAGAGGACGCATCGTAGTCTTTTTAAGTCTACCGATTCTATATTTGTTCACGTATTCATTCTTTTCTTAAACTTATTAAATTGAGTATCACTAACATATTTGAGTTCTTATATTTCTATTAAGCTACGGTTTCCAAAAGATTACGCAGACGCAAACGTGCAACGCAAACGCGCCAGCGCAAATGCGTTACCGTCGAACGCCGTCCCGTGTGGTTACCAATGAAATAATATTATCATGTGTGAAATTTTCTAGTTGATACATCCAAAATATTTATGATAATAGTATAATGACTTTTGAAAGTGACTTTCTTTTACTGGATTAGGATAGATATATATAATTATGTAGATAAAGAAGATCTGTTATTGTTAAGTTTAGTTAAAAGAAATTTCTTTGAAATTTTAACTAAAAACGTTTAATGGGTAACGATATTTTACTAAATCTATGATCAATCTTTGCAAAATGCACTGTTTTTGCCATACTGAATGATGTGAGGTGCAAAAAAACTTAAAACTTAAAACGCCGGCGTTAATGCGTCGGTCTTGAACAATTTTGAATCCGACGTATCAGCGTTCGCAGATACGATCGCTGGAAACTTCCTTGGAAACCGTAGCGTTAGATACCGATAGAAAAAACATATATATATACATATAACAAAGTCAAACTTAAGTTAAAAAATTCGCATTTAATTGCGGCGGTACTTATCTTTACTCGCACTTTTTTTTTTTAATTCGTTTAAATCTCGTCCGCCGAAATTCTCTCTTTTCTTTTCTTCTTTCTATCTGCCTTTTTTAAATTTTTTTTTTTTGGGGTGCTAGGCCTAGCTTACTATTCTTCCCTTTTCTTTTTCTATAATATTTCTTCTTTACTTTAATTTACCTTGAATCTTTAAATTCTTAACTTTTACGGGAAACCTTCAACCACTGTCACATATTGTCCCCTTCACCTACCAAGGCCGTCGAATTTATAACAAATCGCGTCCTATTTTGGAAGTTTTCCACGATTTATTGGTTGACATTTTTTAATAATATGTATTTCTATTTGTTTTGTGTGTCACAATAATCGGGTTAATATTAGCTTTAATTTGGTATATTTGAATATCCTACTAAAAATCGTTTTCGTTGGATATTTAGTAATTAAAGTTTTGTTTTGACAGTTCCTTCACATGGTTTCAAATTTTCAAATTAAAGCTTATTTTCTTAAATAATATAAATCGACTATTGCCTTGGACTGAGGACAGTTTAGTTTGCGTATTTCTAATTACCAGGCTATAAAGTTCCCGGCCGTAAAACTCGATGCGAATTGTGCAAGATTGGGAGTGAATTCTGTGGACAATTTGGAAGAGAACTTGGCTCGGATAACTTTACCAATAATTTTTTTTTACACAAATTGTACTTCGTAGAATAGATAAATACCAAATAACATTAAGAATTCCTTTTCCTTTAAGAGCTCGTTTTCATGCGTGGCCGCATTTGCCTGATATCATCTTGACAGTATTATGTGTAAGTATATATTATTTCTTTAAAGCAAATTCCAGGAACTATAACTAAATCCGATAAATTTGTACTAAATCTATCTTAAACTAATTTTATCTAATTTTAGGTACTCATCAAATTTATGTGTAAGATGTGTTTTAATTCAAAAAAAGCAAATAACTCGCCCCATCCAGGATTTCAATACGATTATTAAATATATCACTATATCGTTAATCCTTTTCTCCTTCGCACTATTAGTTTATGGGATTGTGTGTTCTCCGTAAGTTATATGTTGCATTCAGTCAAGACAAGTCCATTCTTCTAGGTTAATGACACAAATACCAGCGACCAGACCACCAGAACTTGACGGGCCGGGCCCTCACATAGCGAAGACGGTACTGTCTAAGACTTCCCAGTGGAATTCAGTTAATTACACTTCTGTTTATTCTCTGCCAAGATACAAGAAGAAATTCTTTTGCAAGATCATTCCAGTGGGGAATGAGGACAAAGGAAAAATTATATAAAACAGGTAAGTGCAGGCAAAAAATTTACTAGTACACCCTCACATGTTTTCCATTTTCAGGTTCAGGCATCAAGAAGGCATAATGAGGCGTAACAAGTTTTTCAAAATGACGAAGGTGTGGCTGTAACTGTCAATGGCGAATGATACCGTTTAGTGACTTCAAATTTCCTTTTACATGAATTTCGAATGAAATGGATTTATTTGAAATGTGATTCCAACAAAATGGTGTCAATTGTCGCACTGCTGGTGAAAATATCGTTATATTAAGACCAAAGTTTAATGACAACATTACTTCAATAAATGCATCTACAAACTGGTCATCAAGATCTTGCAAGTTGACATCATTAGACTTTTTCTTATGCGGCAATATTAACTCCTGCAGCAAGCACTAATTATAATTTAAAATTGGTCCAGGGAAATTGGACTAAAAATAAAAAGCACAATTGTTGCTTTGACAAAGAGAAGAGGCAGAAGTGAATTGATAAGCCTTAGTTTCTTTGGAGAAACAATATTGAGTATTTTAAAGAGGTTAAGCTCCTGAGGTTAGTGCTAGATAATGACATAAACTTGAATGCTCATACCGAACTAAGAAGAAGCTTTATTGAACAAATTTCGGGACTAAAGCCCAAAATAGTCCACTGGATGTAAACTTCGCAATAGTTAGGCTACTCGCCCTATATACAATCTGTATGGTGACATAAGACTACATAGAAAACAATACAGGTACAATACAATAAACTAAAACTAGAAATATGTGTCAGTATATGAATACTAGGTAGGGACTATGCACACCACTGCTACTGCAGCTCTAGAGATATTATTAAACCTACCATCTCTATATCTGTTGATAATGAAAGAAACAAGGATCAAAACCTACGAACTTTTGACCGCTGAAAATAAAGAATCGAATAAAACAGCTAAACCTGAATTAATGGTAGAGGTTCAAAAAGAATTCAACCTTCGCATTCTGTTAACAGGAACCAATAAATTAAGAGTCAAACAACCCCGAATTTAAAAACGTATCTCTGATAGATGATTAAATTATAATTTAATAATAAATATACCTATTATTTTATCCGTAATTGTAGGTTAGACTGGAGCAAACAATGAGAGACCGAAACTCAAGATATATGTATATCAGATGGATGCAAACAATACAATTTTCCACGCATAAATTCTTGCTATTGAGCTCTACATCAAGGAGACCATCAATAGAGTATACAGGAACCACAGGGTCTATATTCTCTCTGATAGTAAAGCCGCTATACTGACTCTTGGATCGAACCGATTTGAAACAAGGCTGGCATGGGAACGTCAGAAGGAGATAAAAAAATATAGCTGGTTTAATTTGGTTTGCTGGGCAATATTAAAGTAGACCGGCTGGCAAAAAAAAATCAAAATTGACGAAAATTCAGGAACTCGATACCTTTCTGTGCGATCCCAACCACGGCGGCCAAAGAGAGATTATCGAAGTGAAGTGGGTAACAAACAAAGCTATTTCTAGAAAACCTCTCAAAGGGGAAAACTTCCAAAGTAAGGCATTTAAACAGACATGTTTTTGATTTGCCGTAGTTCTTTATTTAATATTCATTTATAAAAGATAATAATCTTGTGTATATATACCAGAAATAAATTGTTATTTTTAATTATAATGCAAAAACGAATAGTAAACTGCAGAGCACATTATATGCAACTGGTGAAGTATTATAGCAAACAGAAGATTTGGACCTCTTGGGTACTACATCTGAACCCCTACAGAAGTAATACTCATCACTCACTCGTTGATGAAAAATAATTCCACTCAACACCTTTAAATATGAAGGAATCACGATAGTCAATGGTGGCAGCACTGACACTACTCAAATGTAAATGTGAAAACATTATTGACATATGCAGGACTTAGGTCTAAATTTAAAGCCAATTTAAACAGGTAAAATTAAATTTTATTTGGAATCGAAGAATATATTATACGATTTTTTTTTTCAAATTCACATCATTCTCGATCTTCGACTTTTTCGACATTATAAAATGTTTCAGTTCATAAAACCGAAGAACATGTAACAAATGAGCTCGGATCCAAAGCATAAAAGATTTAAAAATAATAATAATTTTCTGGGGTCCTGGCGTCGCAACCCCAAGCCAGATAATACATTTAGATAATTTTTACAGACTACTAAGGGGTTGTACAAATCTTGCGGAAAAATTGTTCGAATAAATTTCTAAGAAAACAAAAAATTTAATTCATTTTCAGCTCTCACAAATATTGTCGGCGAATTAGGACTCACGTCAATGCAATTCTTTGTATCACCTTTTCGGCATAAATTTGCAAAAACAAAAGTTTTACAATTTTACGTTGTTGTTGAACAACAGTTTTTGAGAAAACTTGGGGTCGTAGTTTCGCTAAAAATTGTATGATAGGAAACAATGATGACTGCAGCATATGTAATACCACTTCGTTTGTGCTGGCCACTAAATTGGAGATTTTCTAACATTCTTAACTGGAAATTTCAACAAAGTCCCTATAATTTAGTTGGAGCTGAACTCTTTATAGCAGATAGTTTGGCGGCCTTCAACAGAGGCTGGCATTCTGCTATTTTAGTGAAAAATGAAGCCTTAAATCTGATACATCATCTCGAGAAAAATTTTTTTTATCCCTTCATTTCAGGTGCTATTGAAAGTTAAAACGCTTGAATGCTAAATATGATGTTCGGTAAACAAGTGGGATGAAGTATGACAATGGATTGATTCAGTTCCGGGGGGGGGGGGGGGGGTTCTGCAATTGAAATGTGATTGTGATACACCAAGGATTAAGGATTCCATTGTCATATTTCATCATACTAATTTACCGAATACATCTATCTCAAGAGAACTATCTCCTCTTCTTATCTATTTGTCAATATTTAACAATGATTGTTTCGCTGTGAGTTTCCACCCAATTCACGTTTTATCAAAAAACCGTAGGATGCAAGAACTTTGTATATGAAAACTGTAGTTACATGTTTAATTGGCCAAATATTGACCTCACAATATATTCATTTGTGGCATAACTCAACATTTTTTCAATGTAATGGATATTACGAACTCGCCGGCTCTAAACATCTAAGGCTTAGACATATCCAGCAGCATTCTGGATTAGACTAATCATATTTTTGGTATCCAAAAATTACTTTTTGTAAAGATACAACAAATATTTTACTCCATCAGACTTTACAGACCCATAACACATCTAGTTAAAATACAATTTTCGTACACAGGAAATAATTTTCTAGTTAAATTCAACTGCGTGCATATCTAGTTATTATGACTAACTGGGTTTCTATTTAAAATTAAAATTCAACTAGGATTTCGGATATAAATAAATGATTTCTTATTTTAATGGCTGGCTTTTTCGGAACTCGAGAAATTCAGTTTTTTTCAAATGTTTATCCAGTTAATTATTTGGAGGCTCAGTTATTATACATTCCTGGACTGAAAATCATTTAAAATGAACTGATTTGTAGTTGTGTTCCAATGACTCCCGCAACTGCATATCTAGTTCACTCAAATGAGAATCAATTTAAGTTGACTGATTTGTAGTTGTGTTGCATTATGCGTACTGATAATACAGTCAAATGTATCTCATCCTTGAGGATACACGAGGACTGAGTTGTGTCATTTAGTACTGTGATGTGAAAGCCGACGAACATTCCAAAGTGTATATTAGTTGGTCTAGCATGTCTTTTACAGTGCTTAGAAAATAATATTTTCTATAGTTTATTGTTTGATTGTTAGGTAAATAAAGTGTAAAGGCATTTAAAGGCTGTAAAGGCTTAATCAGAATTGCCGTCAAATTCGGAATTTTGGTTAGACCTTAATGGAATATAAAGAGGGCAATGAGGCGGCCCATCATGTATATTGCTAATATGTTGTATTAATTTTACTTAGATAGCTGAACTAAAACTATTTTGCTTGTGGAGATAAACTACCAAACAATAACTAATCTAATGGAAGAAACTTATGGTATAGTCGAACTATGATATTATCCGGAAAATCGGTGAAATTCATCATTGATATGTTCCCAAAAATAATTTATTTTAAATATGCTATGGTAAGAAATTGTACATAATTTACTATTGACATCTTTACTTATTGTGTTCGTATCCAGATTAACCTAGATTTCCAAAATATGGGACAGCATGAAGGATGCATTGATGAACTCGCTATGTACCAAGTAAAAATTCTTCAAAGTGATACTTATCGAGAATTTTTAAAAGATGGTAAGATTTCATATTATCTTAAAAGTTTGAATTAGTTCAAAAATTTTATTAAGTTAATTCTTATCTCAACTTTTTTTTGACGCAGAAATTGAACTATATTTTTCCTTAAATCTGTATATATTTACATACATATATATATATTCTAATTCTAATAAAATATTTTATCTTTTTTCTTAATTATTGTACTTACATAGATAACTTAAGGATGCTCGCCACGGTCTTAAAAAAACTGTCCAATCGCCAAATAAAACGGTCATACTGCCAAATTTCCTCAGATATGGAGGATTGGGAAGAAAAAAACTTCAAAACATTTTTAATGCCACTAATACAGTGGATCAATGTGAGTTTTGAAATAATTTAGGAATGCAACAATAAATTTGTACTTCGTAATTTTCGTATTTTCAGCTTGAAGATGACATTAACACCATTATAAAAAAACATTGGGGGTCAATCCATAATCATCTGTAGATCTGAACGAATTTTTAAAACGGGAATTTGTTATGTTTCTTTAGAGGATATTTGTATAGAAACAGGGAACGATATATGCCATGGCTTTGATATATTGTATAATTCTCACGATGTATTCAATTAGCACATATTTGCAAAATTTTTAATTTTATTTCCGATATTATCTATAAAAGCAAAAAAGTAAATCCATTATGGCTAGTGTCTGTATTTCACAAAACTCTGGCTGATTGATTGAAAATATTGTTTTTTTCTTTTCTTTTCCATGTACAGTACAAGTACACATGTATTTGCAACTAGCGCTTCTTTAGAAGTCATTAAATAAGTGTATAATTAAATTATCCAGCTTTGGCTTATTCTTTCCCCTTAAATAATAAAAAAAAGTATTTGCTGATAAGAACTAATGCCATATAGGGATTTTCGGCTATCCAATTCTGTTTTACCAAGTGAACATCTTACAAATGCATAGACATGTATACGAGTATATTACACAGGATACAGGATATTAGAGACGAAAATCGGCGAGGATAAACAGGAACGTAGTTTTCGCAATTAAGCATATTTCTAGTGAAATTAAATGAAAGTTTTTAATTTCACTAGAAATTTGTTCTGATTATGAAAACTGGATCCCTATTTAATTAAACTGAATTCGGATGAAATTGACTGTAAACTTAGGAGATATATCTAACTGATTAGGTCGGTTGGTTAAACTAGAAATCTTCTTTAATTAACTGGAAAAGCATTTTGAAATTTAATATTTAATGTAGTTGACAAATGGGAAATAACATTTAAATTTACTTGAAACCCAGTTCATAAAATAAGACTGGATATATAGTTTTCATGTCCAGAAATCTGTTACATATTTACTAGAAATGCAATTGAAATATGAAAATAGACTTCTGCTTAAATGATTCCAACTAGATTTTTCACTAAAATAGGAAATCCACTCTAATTCACTTTTAATATGGATCTAGTTGAAAGCCTTTTACAGTGTACATGTCCAGGATACACTACGCTGTTCATATTATGTGTTATACATTACACAAGGGCACTTCAGCGTATCGCTCTGATGAAATTTTTAGCCCGATTCCTTGTAGAACTCCAATGTATACCACAAAATTTTCAAACATAGTAACTTCTCCAAAACTTTGACGTAAAATTTCTCTTCAGCTCTGATCTATAGTATAGTCTCAATCAATCAATAATTCCAAATTACACACCCAGTTTTTTTTTTTGTGTCATTCCTGCTAAGACTGTACTATGGTAACATGGTGCATCTCCTAAGCCTTAGTATATAGTATCTTAATATGTATATAAAAATCAGGTATCACTGTGTTCGTACACGCTAATCCCCGAAACCGCCTAGCCGGTTTTAATGAAGTTTTGTGAATGTGTTTGGTTGATTTCTGCTTGAAAGATAGAATAGTTTTGGTGAAATCTAAAAAACTGCCTGAGAACGGGTCAACGTGGAAAGCTGAAATTTTGTACACTGTGTTTTCATAAACATTGCAAATACACGTTTAAAGATGGACTAAATCGGGCAAAAACTTCCTAGGGTTGCCATACAAATATTTCGTTTTTAAGTATATATTTAGACCTTCTCTGACAACGAGTACACGTAGAGTGCTGAAATGTGGTACGTGGTGTTCCCATAGCAATAACAAGTAAAATTACAAAATTGGTCTGAATGGGGCAACCCCTTCCAGATGTTGCATACAAAACTTCAGTTTTTCACTATGTATTTACAAACTATCTGAGAACGCGTCGACGAGGAGACCCCAAATTTTGTACACGGCGTTTCCATTAAAATTGCAAATACAATTTCAAAAATAGACCAAATCTGGTCACCCCTTTTTAGTGTTTCCATACAAGAGTTCAGTTTTTTACTAGGTATTTGGAAACTGCCTGAGAACCCGTCGAAGTGGTGTTTTCATAGAAATAGTAAATAAAATTACAAAATTAGTCTAAATCGGGCAACCCCTCCTTTATGTTGCCATACAAAACTTTAGTTTTTCACTGTATATTTGTACATTGTCTCACACGTCGACGTAGAGAGCGGAAATTTTGTACACGGGCCTTTTTTAAAAAAATGTAAATTAAGCTCGAAAATGAGACCGACTGGGCAGCTCCTTCCTAGGGTTGCCATACATAAAATTTGGTACGTGATGTTTTCATAGCAATTGCAAATAAAATTTCAAAAATGGACTAAATTGGATTACCCCTTCTTGATGTTTCTTTACAAAACTTTTGTTTTGCACTATATACTTGGTAGCTGCCTGAGAAGGCATCGAGGTGGAGAGCTCATATTTTGTACAGGGCGGTTTCATAAAAATTACAAATACAGTTCGAAAGTGGGACTAATCGGGCAAGTCATTCGCAGGGTTGCCATAGAAAAATTGGATGTTTTACTTTATATTTGGGCACTGCCTGAGAACGCCTCGACGAAGAGAGTTACACTCTCCCACACATATGAATGTATGCACTCTTCCACTCTTCCACACGCACGCACACACACACACACACACACGCAGATTTAACAGTTAGAGGACGAAGTCGATCCATCGAGTCAGTTAATAGCTTAGATATTATGCATTTCTAGGCACCCCACCCATCTAAGCATCTAGATTATCACCGGCAACGCAGACGTGTTCCGCTAGAATAATAGATAGAGAAAGTCAACATCATGGGTACAAGGGTTCCCTCCAAGTCAACTAAGTAACGACAAAATAAATATACAAGACATACATTGCAACAAGTTTCCTTTAACATCAAAGAAACAAATCTAATTTGGAGGAAATTGTAACTGTATATAAAAAGTGGATTAGTTTCCAGCAAGTTTTCCCAATATTAAATTGCTTTTGCTTTCCATCATAAGTTCTGATATTCCATTCAGTTGCCAATTTTCAGTCAAAGTTATTCTTATATCATGCTGTAGGAAATTATTTCCATAGCTTCTCAATTCTTATTTGACTCACATAGAGTTCTTTTATTTTGCCTGCTTCGTTCTTCTGTCAGATTTGCAAACTACTGAAACATATTTGAGTTTATTTTGATTTTCCTAAAAATGGATATCAATTTGGCAGTATTTTGATTAAAATATACATCGTAAAAATTCAAAACCACACTCAAAAGTTTTCATTTTTTTCCACTACGTAAAAGTCTTAAAAACGTAAAATTTCATCGAAATATTCACCAACTAAAATGTCCTGCCGCAAGTGAAACAAGTTCCAGGAAATAAAACTTGCCCAGGGATCGTTGGTTTAAAGTTACGTTTCGAACCCTAAACTGTCAAAACCATTCATACAATTTATGGGAACTTTTCTATCATGAAGTCAAATGCATAGGCGACGTAAAGATTAGAAACCGGAATGTCAACTTGGAGCAAAGTAAAGGGAAGACAAATTTAATAACTTTTTTCATGTACTTACCTACTCTGGATCTGGATCTAGTTTAACGAAAATCATGTGATGTTTATTTATTTTTTTTTTTATTAAGTATCGTTTCCTATCCTAACTTGAGAAGGTATACATGTACCTAATTACGAGTATATATGCGATTAGAAAAAAATGGAAATCTACAAGAAATTGTTGTTGGTCAATTTGCTGCTAGTTCGAGCATTAATGGCGACCTCTGACTTATAGCACATAGCAGGTTCATGCTTCAACGCACTAAATCGCGATAGAATTCAAGAAATTCAGTAAACTTTTGAACAGTTTTTGAGCTTTGCAATTACTACAATTTAATTGAGTTATTTAGAATGTTGTCGAACTAAGCGAGACAATTGCACAGACCGGTGTACACGTAAACGTTAGTAGAAAAGAATATTGCTTGATGAGGAACAGGAGGGGGAAAATATTTCATAAGTTCTGCAACACCATGTCACTATAGTATACATAGTCACTGAAGCCGAACCTTAATAAAGCTAAATTCAACAACTTCAATTATTTATCAACAGATGGCTTTATCAAATTTTAAAAATGTTGCTGTTATTATCCTTCGAGCATGTCATACGTATACAACAGCAAATTATTTATTTCTGTTCCAGTCGAAGATTTCCTATGTTCCCACCTTCTTTTTAACCTATGAGGTCAACACGAAAACTATCTTTTCGTACAGCGAATTATAATACTAGCAACGCGCATCTGGCTTAAATTGGCTTTTCATCGAAATTTTCCACTGATGTGGAGAGCTCTTTCAAAAACATTGTTTTTTTTCTATTCTAAATGATTGCATAAGATCCCAGTAATAAAACCAAAACGTGGAAAGTATCCACACTGGTAAGGTCGAGAATTAATCCAGGCTTTAAAACAAAAGGAAAAATATTGCCTTGAATATAAACGTTTAAATCATCCTGAAATTTACAAGAGCGTATCATTATTTCATCAATTATCTAAAAGCTTGATTAAAGAATGTTATAGAACCTATTTGAATGAAATTGAGAAAACTTTGCACAGTAATGTCAAAGCATTCTGGGCAGAGTCCAAAACAATGAAATCCCCGAACTTCCTTCCTACTGAGATGTAGTACAATGATACAATTTCTAATACGCCCCAAGATACTTACTTTCTACTTTAAATCTGTATATTCTGACAACATTTCTGGCAGTAATCACTCAACATCCAGTAATGACACAACACCTCTCTCTTCTCATCCAACCTCTTTTTCCTCTTCAATAACTACGTTTCCAATTTCTCCCGAGGATGTCCAACCTGTTATTCTAGGTCTTGATTTAAGTAAGAAAGCTGGCCCCAACACAATTCCGAACATCTTCCTAAAGAACTGCTCCTCCGTATTAAGCGCGCATATAAGCGTACTATTCAACTTGTTATTGAGCCACAAAATTTACCCATCTGCATTCAAGATATCGTACGTTACCACAATTTTTTCTGGTGATCCTAAATCCGCAAATAATTATAGACCGATATCACTTTCTAATAGCTTGGCCCTTTTCTTTGAAAAACTTATTTATATTTAACTTACACCCCAAACCTCCTCCATCTTGAGCTCTAAACAGCACGGATTTCTTCCGGTACTACCACGACCCTGGCGCTTTATACCGACAAAATTGCAGTACCACTTGATGAAGGGAATCAGATTGATTCTATTCAAACCAATTTTGCTAAAGTCTTCCACAAAATATCCTACTCTCGTATCTTCCATAAAATATCTATAATATTGGTTTCTGCAATAATTTATTTGTGTGGTTCGCATCATATATCCGCAAACGACTGCAAACAGTAGTCCTTAACGGTCACCAGTTCTGACCTTTCAAACAAACCTCCGATGTTCCACAAGGCACAATTCTTGGTCTTTATATATTTCTCCTCTATATTAATGACCTACCGCACCAACCAATCACAGACTGTCTCTTGTATGCAGATAATGCTAAATTTTTTAAAGTCATTCGCTCAGAAGAGGACTGTAAATTACTTCAAAGAGATATTCTTACCTTAGAAAATTGGAGCAAAGATGATTTGTTGCCGTTAAATATCATCAAGTGTATACTTACAACCTTTTCCAGAAAAAATACCTTATATTATGACATCATAATAGGTGATTCATCACGTAACCGCGTTACCAAAATGAAAGATTTAGGGGTAATTTTTGACCAGAAATTGTTATTTCAGTCACCTATTAACTGGATTACCTCCACGGCATTTAAACTGTTGGGTTTCGCATTTCGAATTTGTAACTCATTCAAGTCTACTACATCACTAATAACTCTTTATACCTAATTCTTCTTCTTTTTATGATGTATATGTGCAGCAAAATGAAGCAGTGCAGAAAAAATTCACCAGATTTCTTTTATATAAACAGAAGGAAGCTATCTTGACTATTTCACTCGATTCGACAAATTTGGTATTCTTTCTCTGGAAAAACATCGTCTTTTATTAGATGAAATGTTTTTATTTAAAATTATACCCGCTGCCCGTTAACTTTTCAAATTACTACTGCCAGGACTAATCAACGATCTAAATCCCCTTGTTACAGAATCCAAAAAAGTCATAACGACCTATTTAACGAAATCTACATCCACGGTCTCAGCCTCTGTACCTTTAGAAAAATCATTAGAAATGAGCTTCAGATTGCACTCTCTGTGTATGTAAAGGGTTTTCCAATAAGAGGGGCTATTTTAATTAGCCCGCTATTTCGGTAGATTTCACTTTTGGAGCTGTCATTTTTTGACATTTGACAAGTAGAAACTACGCCATTAATAAAACTGAAACGATACATGATTCAACAACGCACTGAAATTGTTAAAATTCACTATAAAAAGGGTGAAAATGTAGCAGAGACGGTTCGTAAAACTCGAACATTTTTGGGTCGTCGTGAAGCACCTTGTCGGACCGCAATACAGAAATTGGTAGAAAAATTCGAGCTGTCGGAACAAGTTAGTGATGTGAAGAATAAAATCCGTCCACGTCGCTCAAGAGCAGCCGAGAATATTGCTGCTGTAGCCGAAAGTGTTGAAGAAAACACAGGTTTGTCCATTCCTCGTCGTTCTTTGGAATTAGGCATTCCACAAACGTCATTACACCGTATTTTGCATAAAGATTTGGGTCATAAGGCTTGTAAAATTCAGTTAACACAAGAACTCTCAAGCCGGCCGATAATCAACAACGACGAGTTTTTGCTGATTGTATCCTTGAAATGCATGAAAATGATCCGGAATTCCATCGAAAACTCATCTTGAGTGATGAGGTCCATTTCCAACTCGATGACTTCGTCAACAAGCAAACTTGTCGCATCTGTGTCTCGGAAAACCCAAGAGTTATTGTTGAAAAGCCTCTCTATCCTCAACGTGTGACTGTTTGGTGCGGTTTATGGTCCCGCGGGGCCATTGGACCTGACTTTCGAAAATGAGGAATTGGATGGTATTGATCTGGACAACGTTTACTTTTAACAAGAGGGCGCTACGTGCCATACAAGCAACGAAACCATTGATCTTTTACGGGAAAAGTTTCCGGACCGTGTTATCTCTCGAAGAGGTGATCACAATTGGCCACCGAGATCTTGTGACTTAACACCTTGCGATTTCTTCCTTTGGGGCCACGTGAAAGACAAGGTCTACGCTAACAGCGCAGCGTCGATTCAAGACCTCAAAGATGGAATTCGTGAGGCTATCGAGGACATAGGGCAGCCACTTTGCGATTTGGTTATGGAAAATTTCATGGAAAGGATATGGTCCTGTAGGCGTGGTCGTGGTGGTCATTTGGCTGACGCTATTTTTCATTATTAACGGCATACCTACCTCTTTATAATTAAATAAAGATCCGATCATTTATCTAAAAAAAGGACATTTTTCTTTGAATATCAAAATAACACCTCTTATTCGAAAAACCTTTATATAAAAGAAAACCTGGAAAAGTTAAAATAAATTAATCAGCAAGTTGAGGTCTTTAATACTTCCTTTCTTCTACTGTTTCTTCTAAGCTGTAACAAGAAGCACGAGTCAGGCGCACACATCTTTTAGTGGCAGCGGTGGGATTTGAATCCATTCCCCTAAGAGACTGGTGCCATTAAAACCAATGATATTTGACGACTTTATTTCATTTTTATTGTGTGTTTCTATTGATCTCTAGTTTTTATTATGTTTGTCATTATATTTCAGATGATATTGTTAGTTTATTAACTTTTTTGTATTATTAGTGTTTTATTTGATGAAAGGAAAGATATGCGCTGCCATGAGTTGTAATTGGACAAATATGCGTATATTCTGCCACCAGCTGTAGTTAGACAAATATGCTTATAAATTGGGTGGGTATTCATAGCACCGTTTTATTGGTACGTTTTTAAATGCAGGCACTGATTTTATTGGTAGTACCACGGCAACTGACTTGCGGTTATTGTACCCCCTTATATACAAAAAAAAAAAAAAAACACAAAAAAAAAACGCCTTCACAAAACATCATTAGACAGAAATTTGTCTATACTCGGTTGACTGAGTGTCATATATTAGCATATGCAATGGCTTTAAAAAAATATATTCTATTGGTTGGAATAGAATAGGTATTAAGCTTCTAATGATGGCGACATGGCTGCTGTAATTTTAATCAATATCCTCGCTTTATAAACTTTTGTTTCACAAAGTCGGAAAGCAAAACTGGTCTTTTTTGGGGAAGGAATGTATATCTTGAACCAGAATGTGTCATTCTAAATCTATTCCCCAGGCTATAATTTTTCTCATGGTTCTTTTTGCATCTCATATATATTGGCAGAAGCTGAAACAGGACTTCTGGGATTTAGTCAATTGAACGGATTAAACTTTGGCCACTACAAACACCATTGACAAGCATGAGTAGTATATTTAATTGGCTGTTTTGGCTTAAGTGATTGAAAATGGAGTGAAAGTTTTAAACAATTCGGGTACATTCAGAAAATAATATATAGATTCAGTTAGTTGGACCTTTTAGGGCAGTTTGTACAAGCTGGCCTTGATTCGTGGAAGCTATGAAATCCATGAAACCCCATCCAAGCAAGCACGTAGACAACATATGATGTGAAACAATACAATCAGCTGGCGTTCGAAAAGGCTATGACACCATCAACTTTAATTTCAGCTTTTGAAAATAGACGGATATTTTCGCCCGAAGAAAATAATATTTTTTATATCGACTTGTTACCGAGCTCAGTAGCTGATAGATTGGAGCCAATCTATGTGGGGGCTTTAGCATAAGTGTAAAGCATTATTGATTTATTTATACCTTCTTAATTTTACCAGCAGAGAAATCCAGGAGTTAATTCCATACATACCTGGCGCTTTGAAACAACCAAGCCAGTTGTGCCTTCATTATGAACATTTTCAGGCATTCTCAAAGTAGCCGATAGAAAATGGACAATATACCCGGGTGGTTTTTTATTAGTGACGGATATTCCAGAAAAAGAGGAAATAGGCAATACAAGCTGCAATCAAAAAGAAGGCTTAGAAGGTATAACAGCGCGCGACTTGCAAAAGTCGAGTAGCGTCGAGAGCTCCATAAATTTATTGTAAAACGAATTTTCAAAACTAGGTTTTTTTAACGATTTTTCCACCAGAGTGGCTGAGAACTGTTACATTTTCTTGCAAAACTTGCAAGCCTCAGAATGCTACCTCTCATTTCATCCCTCACATGTAGTTGTCTACCTATATTCAACCGTTCTTGAGATAAGCCATTTTTTATGTTTCATTGATTCTTTCGTTTAATGGTTCTGCATTAATTGGAAAGCATAGACTGTTTACTATCATCTAAGCTGAAAATCACATTCATAAGTTGTAAGACAATTAAGTTACGGAGTATTGGGGGAAAGTTCCCCAAAATCACGAATTCCCCATAACTCTGAAGGGATGCATTTGCCCACCCCTCCTGTCTACTACCACACTATTATAAACCTGTTTGTTTCTAACACTGCAACCTATCTCCTGTTTCAGTTATGACCACCAAATCAGAATCACCCTGTCTTTACGAACTTTTAATAATTTCACTCCTTCAGTGATTTTTCCCGACTATTAGAAAATAGTTTACGTTTAAAAATGAGTATTTGGGTTATGAGAAACATCATAGCATATTTTACTGTTTTGAACCGATTCGGGTAGATATAATCCGAGTGGTAAATTTTACAGAACACTTTTAAAATATCACGAGGGAAGCCATAAAAATAATTTCTGTAAGACAACACGAGAAAATTCGGGGTATTTTTACAAGTAAAAAAATAAAGCAATAACATTGCATATAAATAGGCTAATTAAATTTTATTAAAAGTCGTGTCTCCTCTTTAATTAAATCTTAATTGATGATATTAATTAGAACAAAAAAAAATTCGAATTATTTGCAATAATTTTCTTTTCAGATAATTTCATAATAAAGTAATCAGCCATCACCGAAAACCTTTTCGGATCAACAGCCCGAATAAGCAGGAAATATAACAATGACGTACTGCCAGCTGCGACGCCGCATGAGATTCTTGAAGAGAACATTGCCATTTTGACAGTTGTTGTGGAATGGGGTGGCTCTTAGAATATATTTCTCTCTATATTCGAAGATGTGCGCGATGAAAGTTTCAAGACAGGAAAGTTGAGTTAACTTCTTTGTTTAAGTAGATATGTACTTATTTACAAATTTTTATTATCATGTTTTGTTTGGAAAAATTAACCGCGGAATTTGATATACGGACAAATAGTGAAGTGCCGAGGTGAACAGATTTGTAGTGTTCGAATAGTGATCGTAGGAAATTTTTGTGAAAAAGTGAAAAGGAGATAGTTCTAATAGTTAAGTGGTCTGTGTTAATTGTCCTGCGCAGGATGAAAATAGATGATTTCCCCAATGGAAAATCCTCTCATATGGAATTTTGCGGTAAGTTCTTTAAATCTTATTATATTGAGCTAGTATTATTCTGTTTTTGCACATACTAATTGAAGTTATTTCTATTAGGATGAATTATGTAGATCTAGCATTATCTCAATTAGTATATTATATTTCATATTTCTGTTATTAGAAATTAGCCGAGTGCTCGTAGGTACTGTTTCTTGTAAATTCGAAGCCAACCAACTTCAGATCTTTGTTATGATTAAGTGTTGGACGCGAAGCACTTGTTTTACAATAGAATTGAACATGCTTTGCCTTTTAATGTGAAACCTTTACACGAACTTGATTATGAATTAATTAAGGGTCTTTCGTTAGACTTTACAAGGAGGAAAATTGACTCCTATGCTTACATGATTCATCGCAGCATATAACTAACTCTTGATCTGCTTCAGTTTATACTCATAAATTCGCCGATATACTTTAGCTACTCCTGGAGTCAGCCTATATAATACACAAAATGCATCACAACTTTGTCCACTTATACTTAATTCTTCAATAATGTCATTCTGGTTATAAATTTAACACTATTTCCCTTAAAGAACTTAATTAGATTTTTTCAGGCTTAGACAAAGTCAGTGCTCTTTAGGTGTATTGCCAGTTCTTGTCGGGAGCTTAGTTCTCTTCGGTGGGAGGAAACTGTGGCATATTGAAAGCCGCCTTAACACAATGCACTAATGTCTTGATTAACGCTATTAAGTGCGGCTACAGGCCGCGGTGTTTTGCAAGCCTGCTTAATGTAGGAAGCCGATGGCCTTAATACTAGCTGCAACGCCTTGAGAGTCTGCTTAGCGGAGACATCTTGAAGGCATGTTTAATGCAGGAAATTGATGTGTCAGATGGTCGCTGCGACGTTGGCAGCGGTGTTACCTGGATGCCTCGCTACTGGTAGATGAAGCGTTCAGTTAGTAGCCAGATTACAAGTGAACAACTTCTGGACCTCACAAAAGTGCAGTGGCCCCAAGTCGGCTGAAGGGAGACTGCGTACTGTTGGGAAAGCGAACACTCAGGCCCAGACTGTCCCTATGACAGTCTGAACGTGCGCTGGGATCAATCCGACCCTACATCATCTAGGTGGTTGCCTGAGGAGGAATGACAGGCCTGGTATTGACTGCAGAGTTTGTTTCTAGAAGTATGGAACCAGTCGACTCTATGTCGATGTGGTGGACTTAGTTAGTAGTTTTCGCAGCGGATAGTCAGCCCATTGTGATAGACCAAAGCAAACATGGATTCTGAAAAAAAAAATATTTTTGGAGTCATTAAATAAAACGCCGGCTCTGCGGTTATGGAGTCCTCTCGGGAATTTACTATTTCTTTATTTATTTATTTTTCTGGGTAGTGTGATTAAATTTACGGTTGGCATCAGAATAATAAATTGTATGATTTGTTTTTCTATTTACACTAAAGTCAAGGCCTAACTAGCTAAACTTTCCTACGTTCATTAAAGTTTTACTAGACGCGAATTTCGAAAGATTTGTGAGAATTGGACTGAAGCTGTTTTTCATCCATTCTCGGAAGTGTTTGAGAATTCTGGATATGGATAGGCTTCGTAGACTGCACAGAACTTACAAAATAAGAGATGGCATTGGCATCTATATAGCTAATATAATACAATGCTGTTTGAATTAAACGACAATTTACGACAATCGGGAAATTTTTGTTGTTCACTTTTCGGGTATAAGATATCATTCTCACCAAGCCTACGTAGGCGTACAGCAACATTTATCGTATCGATAATGACTTTACTGTCATCTCCGGTACTTTTGAGAGCCTGATGGGCTAATAAACTCTCATCTTGTTATTACTATTATTATACTCCGACTCATGTCTTATCGCCTTTAGTTGGTAGCTCTAACTTAGTGTATTTCCATAAAGCACTGTGGCTCTGACATTTTGAGAGGGAACATTTTCATTCGCTATTCATCTCAATTATTTTCAAAACTGTCAATTACCAACGAACAATGTAGGATTAGAACCCATTTCATATCTGTCGTCATTGGTTGTAATTCTGCCACCTCCGTTAAGCTCTATTCTGCCCAAGCCTGTTCTTATTCACAATTAGCAATTTCTTTTAATCGTGGAGTGGACTGGCTGATTTGGAGACGACTTTCGTTAGTTCATTCTATTCCTCGCAATTTTCTTTATGCCTTAAATTATTACCGAATTTTTAAAAGATCATCGTTTTCTAATTTAACCACATACCATAATCTAAACTAAGCCCGTTCGACAGATTCTTACATGACATTTTATTTCTGAGGATGATTACTATTGGGTACGTACGTGTGCATGTGAAAGGCTATGAACTACTAAATACTCTGCATGGTTTTGACAATCATGTACCTGCTCACAAACAGTACAATCATTATCTATCCACTTGATCTGCACTTTCTTCCATCATCCGTCGTCTATAGGTCTACTGAATTTAATTTACAATCTTTGGAGCTCCGCAGACCTACGACCGATATGTTACAAAAGGTTTTATGACAGCTGCTCTAATGTGATTTTGCGAAAGGATGTGTGATATTATAATATTAATCTTAAGCAGAAGGATTATGATCCCTAATATTTACATCAGACAGTATGTCGAACTCAAGATGTATGAAAAATAGCATCTTCGGGCAGTTATGGTTCATAAAGAAGAATTTCTCAGACTCGAGTCATCCATTTATTTAACTTATTGAGAATGTTTCAATGTCAGTGACTTTTACAAAAGCTATATGAATGGCGAGGACATTGAGAAAGTTCAACATATACTGTGTGAATACTCCAACCTTACCAAATGAAGAAGACATACGCCTGATAGATACTTTTTTCACGAATTGGTGGAAATAGTAGACAAGGAGTTGGGCGACCTAGTGAGGTTCATTAACTCTTGTGGCTGGTGGTAATGCACCATCCTAAGTGAAACAATAATTTCCAGGTAAGGTCGTGATGAGAAGGCATTAGAACTAACCATCGATGGTCTAAGTGTGACTGATTCTACCTATTTCGATAGTTGCCACTCTATTCTATCATAACCCAATTTTACTCTATTGGCTCTATTTATCCAAATGCCAGCTGGCTGATTTCGCTATACGGGTTGTCGAACAGGCGAGTACACAATTTTATTTTCCATTGTTTACGAACTGTTCAAGACTTTTTTAACCCTTTCGAGACGGATTTTTTTTTTTTTGCGTTAAATAAAATAAAAGAGGAAGTTACATTCTCATATTTCAGGTTATGAATTTATACATTATAATAGGGTAAAAGAAAAAAAAATATTTTTGTTTACATCAGTGCAAAGTTACAGGCTGGGACATATATCTCCCACTTGGCCTGCATACTGGTACATATATGTCCCATTAGTCTTATAAAAATAGAGACAAAATGTATTTTAATTTGATACACATGTAATATAAAAATAGAAAAAATAGTATTATTTATTGTACGATAAAATGCATAGTACGTGTAGCTCAAAAGTATATCACATTCATATGATGTTTGCTCGTTTTTCAATGTTTATTTGGGAACATACAGTAAAATGGTCTGTAAGATATACTCCTCCCATTAAATACATGCAATTACAGTTGGGCAAGGAACTTCATTTTGCTCACCAGTTCTTTTTATACCCTAGATGAAATCATAGGGGTATACTACGTTTGTCATTCCGTTTGTAACACCTCGAAATAATGATGGTAGAGCAAAATGGATTGGACACCCACGCATAATATTAAAAGTTATTTCGATTTTTCAATGTCCGTCCGTCCGTCCGTTCGTGTGCAAGTAACTCGAGAACGCGTATACTTGAGAGCTGAAATTTTGTACACGGACTTTAAAAAAAAAAAAAATAAAATCAAGTTCGAAAATGAGATAAATCGGGCAACTCCTTTGTGGGGTTGCCATATAAAAATTTCATTTTCCGCTATATATTTGGACACTGCCTGAGAGCGCGTCGACGTAGAGAGCTGAAATTTCGTACATGATGTTTTTACTGCATTAGCAAATAAATCGGGCAACTCCTTCTTGCTGTTGCCATATAAGAATTTCGGTTTTTTACGTATACTTTGAAAATGATCCGTCCAACGCATTTTTATTGTACTAAAAACTTCTGCAGAATACGAAATCCTATAAAATTGGTTATAACCATATTTTACAAAATCAATATACTTGAAAAGATCGGTGACCATACGAAATTTAATACCGGCAGTCATCGAGGGTATCATAAGAATTGGTCATAGACCAATTCTAGCTTTTTTTTTTTTTTTTTTTTTTTTTTTTTTTGGTTTCAAAACATTGGTTTCCTCATTGGAGTAGCTGTTCAGGCCACACCAGTATCCCACGATGTTTCTTTAATTCCTCCTCCGACAATATTCCTAAAAAGATACAAAAGGAACACAAAGAATTTTATCTCAAGAAAATTTAAACAAAAATACTCATCTGAGGCCAGGGAACCTCCTCCCTCTATTCCAACGCCGTCCTAAAAACTTCCTCCACTATTTTCTCACCTGAGAATAAACAAAAATCTTATAAATAACTAATAATATTAATAAATATTACAAACTTACCATTTCTCAAGCTTCTCTCCGATTATTTATGTTGACATGTCAAAATGTCAACACATCACATCAGATGTTCTCGCCTTCGCCGCAGTCAGAGTTCAGTGCAACTCTAATGGTCTCATATGACGTCACTACGGGACGTCGCCATCAAAGCATAACAACTTTGAGAACGAGCGTTGTCAAGGCAACCAATCATGAAGCCGAAACGTAGCGGTTCGCGGCGGCTATAAAAATTCGACGAGCTGCAGCAGAAGCATCCATTCCTAGTTCAGAATTTAATCTGAACACATCAGAGTTTAATCTGATTTTTTCCAACTATCCTAAACCTTATTTGCTTCCATCTAGTAGGAATTTACTCCCACTGCAGAAATTTAATTCTGCTAATTCCATCCCATATCGAAGTAGGAATTTACTCCTACTGCAGAAATTTAATTCTGCCAAATCCATCCCACACCTGAGTAGGAATTTACTCCTACTGCAGAAATTTAATTCTGCTTATTTTTCATCTCACAGCTGAGTAGGAATTTACTCCTACTGCAGAAATTTAATTCTGCTTATTTTTCATCTCCCACCTGAGTAGGAATTTACTCCTACTGCAGAAATCTACTTCTGCTTTAATTCTATCCTACGTCTAAGCAGGAATCTACTCCTGCTACAGAAATCTACTTCTGCCTTATTTCATCCATCATCGAAGCAGGAATCTACTCTTGCTGCAGAAATTGACTTCTGTCAAATTAGTTATTTCCATTACTACTATAGCGCTTAGACGTGCAGCACAAAAACTTCTATTTCATTTGTTCATGAATTTAATAGTAAATTCATTTTTTTCTCTTCTTTTTCAGAAATAAGGAGAACAAATCTCTGTAGCAGCGTTTTTTTTGAATTATTGAATTTGTATTGAATTGGTAGCTTAAGGTAGGATAAGTTTTTTTTGAATTCGTAATCGTAAGCTAGTTTAGTCATAAGAGAATTGAATTATGATAATAGTTTATAAGCAACGTACTGAATAAATTTTATATTTGAATTAAGACAAAGCTGAGTTATCCATTTACAAACCGGCACCCCCTCCTGACGTTGAGCCCAGATCTCACATTGGTCCTTTAGAGCCGGATAACTCAGCTATTCAAATATAGAATTCAGAAAAATATTGCTTATCACGTCACAGTGAGACAAACTAAGCCTCTCCATTCAAAATGCCTACAGATGACGAATGCAGTATATCTGAAGCCGGGGACGAGACCATTAGCTCAGTATTAGAGTTGGTTGAATCCCAAAAAGAGGTCAAAGATTTAATGGAAGACCTATTTAAAAGGCATCAAAGAGAAGGCAGGAAAAAGACTGTCAAATCGACAGAGAAACGTTTACAAACGTTTACCGAATATTGGAAAGAATTCCAAACACGGCGTAGGGTAATTCGAAAAAGAGCGACAAAGGAAGATCGCAAATTAGAATATTTCACGAAAGAGACATTTAGTGATGTACAGGAGTATTATATTGAAAAGGCAGCAAGCATGGAAGAAGACATCGACAAATTAGCACCAAAACCATCTGTCAGCAATCCTCCCAATACACAGCCAACATCTGCTAGCACAATGTCATGCAATAGCGAGAGACTCCCCAGAATCAAGCTACCAACATTTAATGGAGAATATTCTACATGGATCTCTTTCCACGATTTATTTAACTCGGTCATACACAACAATAATAATTTGAGAGACGTTGACAAATTGTACTTCCTAAAGACTAATCTGGTGGGAGAAGCCGAAAAACTGCTCAGACACTACGAAGTGTGTGATGCAAATTACCAACCAGCCTGGCAGCTACTAAAAGAACGCTATTCAAATAAGCGAATATTAGTGAATGTACAATTAAAAAAATTATTGTCTCTTCCATCCATAAGTCATGATACCGCCGACAATATCAGAAGGCTGCTAGACAATATAACTGAAGCATTACTAGCGCTACAAAATCTGGGAATAGACACCGACAATTGGGACCCAATAATTATATATTTGACGGTCCAAAAATTACACCCAGACACGCACCAATTATGGGAACAAAGCCTCCACAATAGCACCGATTTACCCCAATTAAAGACACTAAAAAAATTCCTAGAATCTCGTTTCCGAACATTAGAAATGATAGGAAACAAAACTACGTCATCAACGACACAGAGAAAACCATTCTCTCCCAAACCCACCTATGGACTCTTGAACAATACTAAGAGCTCAAAACAAATACACCCACCTACAAAAACATACCTTGCAGCCATTGCAAAGGAAATCATATAATATTCCACTGTCCGATGTTCAGAAATTTGACCACCCGACAACGTCACGAAGTTGTCACAAATAAGCATTTATGTAAAAACTGCTTATCACCCAACCACAATTTAACAAATTGCACTAGCAACAAAAAGTGTTATCATTGCCAGAAAAATCATAACACATTGCTTCATTATGAGCAAAAACAGTCGGTGACAAAATCACCCAATCAATCCGCCCAAAAATTAAATATGGAAGCAAGTCCACCCGCCTGTAGAAATGATGAACAACAAGTTCAAAATTTTCTAACAGCAAACATGAAAAGAGCTCTGCTCTCTACAGCTCTGATCAATGTCACTGCTGCATCCGGAATCACGATGACATTCCGAGCACTAATAGATTCCGGGTCGCAAGTCTCTATTATGACAGAGAAAAGCTTTAAGCGTCTCCACCTTAAAGGATCTCCAACCACCCACCAACTTATCGGACTTGGTACAACTCCCACCAAGACAGCTTTAAAACAAGCAACTGTCACAATCAACTCAATACATACTAAGTTCAAAATAGAGAGCAATATGCTCGTGATAAGAAAAATCACTGAATTATTGCCAGCTCAAACCATCGAAGTGTCAAGTTGGAGACACATTATAAACCTCCCACTAGCAGACCCTAGATTCTCAGTTCCAGGAGAAATCGACATCTTGCTGGGAGCAGATGTCTATGCAGCCATTATCAAAAATGGCATAAGGAGAGGAGCTGGCAACACTCCAACAGCCCAAAACACTGAACTGGGCTGGATTCTGATCGGAGCAGTACCAGAAACTAAAAGCATGATAACTACCATGCTATCCACCCACACCATGATCAATACTGATTTAGACAGTCAGTTAAAAAGATTCTGGGAATTGGAGGAATGCTCTGCTGCACCAGCACTATCCCCAGAAGACCAGCTGTGCGAGAAGCTTTACCAGAAGACCACAAAGCGCCTGTCTTCTGGAAAATATGAGGTTAGTTTACCCTTCAAAGACTGCAGCATTCCCCAACTTGGGCAGTCTAGAAACATGGCTGTCAAACAATTCTTGCAGCTTGAAAAAAGATTCGCCAATAATCCTGAATTATTCAAATTATACAAAACTTGTATTGAGGAATACGACCATCTCAAACATATGAAACTTATCCCACATACACAATTATCAGCAGAAAATAAAGCATGTGACAAGATCACATACTACTATTTACCCCACCATGCAGTGCTCAAAGAGAGCACCACGTACCTCTAATGGTAGATCATTGAATGAACAATTATTGATTGGACCTACAATCCAACCAACGCTTTGGACCACCTTATTGAGATGGCGTCTGTACAAATTTGCTTTCACTGCAGACATTGAAAAAATGTACAGGATGATTCAGATAAAACCTGAACATCAACATTACCAAAGAATAGTTTGGAGAAACTCACAAGGAGAAGAGTTAAAGGACTACGCTCTGACTACAGTTACCTTTGGTACAGCACCTGCACCATATCTTGCTATTAAAACTTTGCAGCAGCTAGCAAAGGATGAAGCAAGTAACTATCCCCTCGCTGCGAAGAGCATCATGCGCGACTTTTACGTAGACGATTTGGTCTCAGGCGCACACAGTCTAAACGAAGCTCAGCAACTACAACACGAGCTTATCGCAACCCTAGCCAAAGGAACTTTCAACCTACGCAAATGGACTGCTAACCATCATGAGTTACTCAAACATATACCACTAGAACACCGAGAGTTGAAAACAAATTTGGAATTCTCTGAACATGAGTCTATAAAAACTCTCGGCATTCATTGGTATCCATCTACCGACCACTTCTCATTCAAAACCAATGTTCCTGAGCCAAAACCCATGTATACGAAACGGATAATTTTATCTGAGGTTTCCTCTCTTTTCGATCCACTGGGATGGTTAGCTCCTTGTGTTATCACAGCCAAAATACTGATCCAAAAACTCTGGCTCTCAAAATGTGATTGGGACGATGCTGTGCCGACAGATATATCAAGAGAGTGGAATCAATTCAAAGATCAATTACACAACATACAGAAAATACAAATTCCACGATGGCTAGGCTATCAGCCTAACACAACAGCAATGGAGCTACATGGTTTTTGCGATGCATCTATTCATGCCTACTCAGCAGTTCTATACCTGAAAATACAGGAGAACTCTAGAGTCCAATTAATAACAGCAAAAACCAAAGTAGCTCCCATTAAACCAGTCTCACTACCACGTTTGGAACTGTGTGGTGCTGTCCTGCTTTCTCGGCTTATCAGACAAGTCAGCATCGATTTAGAACTAGAGAAAGTAAAGGTTGTAGCCTGGACAGACTCCAACATAGTTTTGGCATGGCTACACAAACATCCCTCCACATGGAAAACATTCGTAGCCAATCGCATCTCCGAAATCCATGAAAATATTCCACAAGCTATTTGGAAACATGTCTCATCCAAAAACAATCCCGCGGATGTAGCATCAAGAGGCATTCTGCCAAGCATCTTAGTCTCTGCATCGATGTGGTGGAATGGCCCAGACTGGCTACATCAAGATGAGGAATTCTGGCCTCAACAATCGTCAGATCTACAGACTCAATTAGAATATAAAAAATCAAAAGTTCTCACTAACACTATCGATGATCAAATGATTTTACTAAATAAATATTCTTCATTTCAAAAAACTATCAGAATAACTGCATACTGTTTTAGATTTATTAACAGCATGCGCAAAACATATCCCTCTACTCAGTATTTATCTGTCTCCGAATTAAAAAAGGCAGAACGATGCCTAATTAAACTTCTCCAAAAAATCTGCTTCCCCTCCGAAATTGTTCAACTACAAAAAGGGCTTCCCCTTCCTAAAAAAAGTCGAATCCTGTCTCTCAATCCTATACTTGACTCTGAAAATATCCTACGAGTTGGAGGTCGTCTCACACAGTCTCAATTAAATTACGACCAACAACATCCAATCATCCTCCCTAATAACCATCACCTAACCAACATTCTGATAGATCATATTCACCTTTATACCCTACACGGAGGCACCCAAACAATACTGAGTACTTTAAGAAACCATTATTGGTTACTAAATGCACGCAATACGATTAGACATCGCATTCACAAATGTGTTGACTGTTTTCGGTTCAACGCTAGACCTAGCTCTCAGCTAATGAGTTCTCTGCCCTCAGCTAGAATCAGTATATCGTTACCATTCCAACACACTGGGGTAGATTACGCAGGTCCGCTTGATATGAAAACGTCAACACTGAGAGGAGCGAGAATAACTAAGGCTTATATTTGTCTGTTCGTTTGCTTGGCCACCAAGGCCATACATTTAGAGCTCGTCTCTGATTTGTCAACACCAGCTTTCATAGCCGCCCTGAAGCGATTTGTCGCACGGAGGGGCCTCTGCTCTCACATCTACTCGGACCGAGGCACCAACTTCGTTGGAGCTAACAGACTCTTACAGTCAAATTTAGAAAAATCGATCAAAGCAATCGAAACTGATCTAGCCAGCGAAATTGCAAACCAAGGTATATCTTGGCACTTTAACCCTCCTGCAGCACCTCACTTTGGAGGCTTATGGGAAGCCGGTGTAAAATCCACCAAGCGCCATCTTTACAAAACCATTAAAGAGGCGAAGCTCACTTACGAAGAACTATACACTGTTTTAGTTCAAATTGAGGCATGTTTAAATGCCAGACCTCTTTCCCCTCTGTCAAACGATGCAACTGACTACAATATCCTCACTCCCGGACACTTCCTAACCGGTCGACATAACCTCACTACTTGTGAACCTCCCCCATTCAATCCTCTCCAACATCCTCTTAAAAGATGGTAACTTATCCAATCGCTCTCCTACAACTTCTGGAGACAATGGTCACGAGACTATCTCCATACTCTGCATCAAAGACACAAGTGGAAAGTTGAGAAGGAAAATCTAGAAATAGGTACTCTCGTTCTAATAAAAGACGACCAAATACCTATTGGAAAATGGCCATTAGGTAGAATAATAGATATCCATCCTGGCCACGACAACTTAGTGCGAGCAGTAACTATCCAAACACCAAAAAATATTCTCACCAGACCAATTACAAAAATCTGCCCTCTCCCTTTAACATCTACCTCTCAATATTAATTTTAAAATCCCCACCAAAATTCACTGCTCTCTGGCATCACCAAATTTCAAAACTTGCCGTTATATTTGAATATAAACAAGTTCAGAATCCGCCAAAAAGTCATTCCAGTTCTAAAAGTTGTCAAGTGCGGTTTTAATTTTCGTTTTTTTTTTCATTTTTTTTTTGAGTTTATTTTTTCTACTATGGAGGAACTTCTAGAAATTTTCAATTCCGAATCTTTGGATTCGATGGATGTTGGGCTAACACCAACACCTCCGGAGCTCTTAATCCCTCCAAGGAAAATAAGGCCTGTCAGCCCACTACCTCCAACACCAAAAAAAGGTCGAAAAATCAAGTCGGCCATCGTCCGACCTCCACCTGACGAGGTCGTACCCGTGAAAAAACTTCTCGGGCCATTCGAGTCTAGGCCAGTCTCACCCGAAGTGAAAAGGCTACAAAGAGGACCCAAGCCAAATGACAATTTGAAGTTTAAGTCAAGGGCTAGAGAACATCATCCGGAAGTTCGAGTCCACACGCAGCCACGACTGCCTGTAGTAGCTCGGGGCACACCAAAGAGCCTCAAATCAAGGCATAGCAACTATAGTAGAGAGGTACGGATCCCTCTCGAACAACAATCCGCAGCACCTAGTATGCCAATTCTATGTGACACAACGTCCCATATCAACACATCGAATCTCACGAATGAGAAAGATCGCAACCCTGGAGTGCAGACTAAAGCAACAAGTGCCATCAACACGACAACATTCAAAAGGTCTTCAACAAAAGGGAGTAATCCACCGGCTGAGGAGGCTATGCTAAAATCACTACCTGAACTAATGGATCTTCCGATCAGTCCACCAGTCCACTTCCGAGACCATCCACCAAACCACATCGAAGTGACTAATCCAGGGATTCCAGTTGACTTAGCCGGACGCATTATGGCTACTCCCATCATGATCAAACTACTAGAAAATGCCACTGTACCATGGGATAACATAAAAAGGGCAAAAAAGTTTTATCGTTTCCAACTCCCTGGTGACGTCGTCATAAAGGTTACCATTAAAAAAGGAGTATTCCACTTCTTTAAACAAGAAACGGTAAGTCAACACTTTTATTAAAATATATATAACAATTATATAAAATAATAAGATATACATATATACATTAATTGCCTCTTCAATTTTGAGGCGGGAGGATGTTCAGGCCACACCAGTATCCCACGATGTTTCTTTAATTCCTCCTCCGACAATATTCCTAAAAAGATACAAAAGGAACACAAAGAATTTTATCTCAAGAAAATTTAAACAAAAATACTCATCTGAGGCCAGGGAACCTCCTCCCTCTATTCCAACGCCGTCCTAAAAACTTCCTCCACTATTTTCTCACCTGAAAATAAACAAAAATCTTATAAATAACTAATAATATTAATAAATATTACAAACTTACCATTTCTCAAGCTTCTCTCCGATTATTTATGTTGACATGTCAAAATGTCAACACATCACATCAGAGTTCAGTGCAACTCTAATGGTCTCATATGACGTCACTACGGGACGTCGCCATCAAAGCATAACAACTTTGAGAACGAGCGTTGTCAAGGCAACCAATCATGAAGCCGAAACGTAGCGGTTCGCGGCGGCTATAAAAAGGCGACGAGCTGCAGCAGAAGCATCCATTCCTAGTTCAGAATTTAATCTGAACACATCAGAGTTTAATCTGATTTTTTCCAACTATCCTAAACCTTATTTGCTTCCATCTAGTAGGAATTTACTCCCACTGCAGAAATTTAATTCTGCTAATTCCATCCCATATCGAAGTAGGAATTTACTCCTACTGCAGAAATTTAATTCTGCCAAATCCATCCCACACCTGAGTAGGAATTTACCCCTACTGCAGAAATTTAATTCTGCTTATTTTTCATCTCACAGCTGAGTAGGAATTTACTCCTACTGCAGAAATTTAATTCTGCTTATTTTTCATCTCCCACCTGAGTAGGAATTTACTCCTACTGCAGAAATCTACTTCTGCTTTAATTCTATCCTACGTCTAAGCAGGAATCTACTCCTGCTACAGAAATCTACTTCTGCCTTATTTCATCCATCATCGAAGCAGGAATCTACTCTTGCTGCAGAAATTGACTTCTGTCAAATTAGTTATTTCCATTACTACTATAGCGCTTAGACGTGCAGCACAAAAACTTCTATTTCATTTGTTCATGAATTTAATAGTAAATTCATTTTTTTCTCTTCTTTTTCAGAAATAAGGAGAACAAATCTCTGTAGCAGCGTTTTTTTTGAATTATTGAATTTGTATTGAATTGGTAGCTTAAGGTAGGATAAGTTTTTTTTGAATTCGTAATCGTAAGCTAGTTTAGTCATAAGAGAATTGAATTGTGATAATAGTTTATAAGCAACGTACTGAATAAATTTTATATTTGAACTAAGACAAAGCTGAGTTATCCATTTACAAACCGGCACCCCCTCCTGACGTTGAGCCCAGATCTCACAGTAGCAATTACTTAGAATTATTAATTATTTTGTTATTTGCCATATTATAGCAACTATACTATCCCTTATACACCTCGAAATTGATTTTCGCTCTATTAATTTTTCCGGAAACTTTGGTATATTTCTTTTATTTCCCAAACATGTCCGAACGCATGCAAACGGCAGTGTTTGCATTAGGCAAAGAGAAGCAAAAAACCCGTCGAAGCAAAAGCAAACTTTTGTGTTACATACTGTAGTACACAATTTTAGCACAATCCTTTCTTCGAGGATACGGTCAACGACGTCAACATCTTTTCCGCCGTATACATTGAGGTCATAAACATATCCAGTGTTGGAATCATATCTTTGCCACAGCTTAATTCCCAGCTTAGTGGGCATATATTGTTTTAGTGTTTATCTGGCTTTGAATTTTGCCATTGTTTCATCGATGCTTTGAAAAGTATATTGAAGTATATGAAACTGTTTCTTCAATATAAAAACTCTTGCGGTTGTTCATTCCTCGTTGTGGATCATTGAGATAAAATTTGTATGACATTTGCAAAAATCTGTCTCTCGATATTGCAGGGCATGTGACTTCGTTACGTCAAGAACGATTCTGAGACGAATACAATTTTATATGTGGGACTCGATTGCAAGACATAACCAACGTATATCCAATAAATATCATGATTTCACGAAAATTTGTTGGCTTTATATTTGTTTTTTTGTTTTTCACCTTTGTTTACAAGCTCAAATCTCTTATTGTTGTATGATGATATTCACATGAACAAACTTTTCGGGCACAACTTCAAGAACACATCCAACTTAGTGCTACCACGGTTGACCTACATACATTATTGATACAGCTTCGATTTCCTGGTATTTTCATCCTTCGAACAAAAGTACTATCTACATCATTCCACAAGTTAGTCCCAATATTTGATCTTGTAGAATTAGTGTCGGGTAGTACATCAAAAATTTTACATTCAATTTCATTATATTCATCGCTTTCATCAGTTTCTGAGCTATCGCTATAAACTACATACTTTTTCCTTCCGTTGTTTCATGTGCGTACTGTATAGCGAACTGTCATCATTAAATGATTCGCTTTTTGAAGATGAAATTATATCATTGCTATAATTTGCAATTAAAAACAATTATTAGAACGTGGAATTGGATACATAAAAATATTCAAAAGTGATATAATAAAATAATAACTGAAAAACGTATCGGCTCATTTTGTCTATATACCGTCATCACTTATTGAAAACTGATATTTTACACTTAACGGACTTTTTGACAGCAATATATGATACTAGATTTTAAGGAATGTAACAATAGAGGCCCATACACAAGAAGTTTTAGTAGATTGACACTTAGCACCTACGATTAAACTTGACTGGGATATATGTATCCCAACAGTCTCGAAAGCGTTAAAGCTTGTTTACCACTCTTGCAGATTATCTCAGGTATTTGTAGTAAGTTTATTGCTCTCATTATATATATATGTTTACAATTGATTGAATTCGATTCCTTATTTTCTATAAGAACAAACACCAGTGAGTGATAATCAGAAATTTTTCGACGTAAAAATTTTAAAATTATTAATTCATAACATTCCTATTGCATCCCGCTTTGAAAAAGAATAGAAGCAACTCTGACTTTCGCCAGTACTAAAAAATTTTGTTTGTCATGCCAAAAAGGTGTTTAATGCATCAACAGATATACAATCCTGATGCTTTGCGAACGTATACTTAACTCGAACTGTGGAACTGAAAAACTCCATGGAAATGTGCAGACATAATCCAGTTTTTGAGGTTTGCAGCTATTGGATGTTATTCCCTTGATGGATGAACTTAAAAATAGCAAATACGAAACGCAATCTTGATTTTTATGAAAATTTTATGCAAATGAAGTGGAAATGTGTGGTTGTGTCCAGCCACAACATTGCAAAACATGAAAAAGGGAACCGCAATGAAGGGACATTTAGTAAAAGTTTTACGGCAAGACTTGAGGCAAGGATTAACCTGTTTTATTTCTCTGTTCATTTAATACTCTCGTTTCATTCCGTATGAAGAAGGCATGAACTCCACGGTTATGTTTTGATTATGGAAAACATAGAATTTTATTTTAAAGCACTCCGAGAGGAAAAGTGTTGATGATGCATGCGGAGATGTAATGACTGCCAGAGGAATTTATATCAGAGGACACTGTAATGTTTTTTGTGTGCTTCTATTTTATATATTAAATAAAACTCTAACTGAGTTTTCATTGTGCATAAGTTCAGCTTTTTGTATTAATAATTTTTTTAGATTTCCACTCTTTCCATGCCTGAGATGATAATATAGAAATATCTTTTTTTACATTGGAATTGATTTTTTCCATACAGAGATTTAACTGTAGTTATATATATCCACGATAGGTTCAAGGACTAGAATGCAATTTTTTTCATCTTCCTACGAACATCCTCAACAGACCCCGCTATACCGGTATCGGTAGTAGAAAGGCTTTAAAAATAGAGCAAAATTTACAAAGGTCATAAACAGAATTATATAAAGGGTTAATGTAGATAACGGCAGATGTAGGGTTAAAAAACTTATCACATTTCCTGTTGAAGATCAGATTAATTACTAGGAATATAATTAACTTTGTCAGATATTACAGGACTTATCACTTGAAACTTGTTTCGGTGATATTTTTTGCACGGTAAGGCATAATGTTAGCACATATCCCAAGTCATGAATCTAGTCAGAAAAAATTTAGAGGAACGCTTTAGATAGTTAGTGTGGAAAAATTGTGCATATACGTCATTGCCCTTTACTGCGTTGGTTAGCAATCCTTCAATGAGAAAACTTTGCATATAGTGAAAAAAAAAGAGAAAACAACATCTAGGCTGATGTTGCAGTCCATTAATATGTCATTCATAAAAACGATAAAAATTACAAGCACGTTCGAAGTTATCCAATTGTGGGAATTAACAATTATTATTTTAAATCCTAACTCCTCACCCTTATAGACTCTTCACATATTATAAGACGATTCTAAAACGATATTTTACTTTAGGTACACTATCCAAACAGTTCGAATCAATAACACTGTTCAACAAAATTTAAGAAATTCTAAAATGCAAAATTGGAGCTGGCCGTATATCCGTATAATTTTAGGTAGCTGATTACGGTTGTGATATTGTTATGATTCTCATTAGAATTATCAAATATTCAGGTAACAGAAAATGTTCACAGATGAGAAATATTAAGTTCACTAAACTTAACACAAAAAGGCAACATACACTTAATGAAAGAGGTTAGTCTATAGGTGTCATTCCTGTGAACTAAAACATACATTTACAGACGGTAAAAATGACCTATCAAGAAGAGTAGGGAAATTGTTACAACGGCTATATGCATGTGCTTTGCTTGTGTAAGAAGAACTTAGAAGAGACCTAAAAGTCAGTATGTACATTAATTTAATGGTACGCGTTTGAATTAAAAAGTAAGGGTTCAGTAACTTGTGAGTTCTCAAGCGCTTTTTATTAAAAAGGGAAAGTGGTCAAATTTTAAATATCGGTAATTTTCTCATGACTTGCTGTATTTGTCAACAACTCATTAGGTGTATATAGTGTAAATAAGGTGTTGGATAAAACGGAAAAGTGTGAAACAAACAAAGTGTCAATCAATTCTTGCGTGTGTGGAGAATATATAGTTAGCAGACAAAAATGGGAAATAACTTCTTTAGTTGAGAAATTTATAAACACCATTTCGGTAGGCTAATTTTCAAAAATGCGGAATGGGCACCAAGTCAAATATACACAACAAGTCCTAATGATTTCCTACCTGATGGAAAGGCTTGCATTATTCAATAGCTTTTGGACATCTGTTGAATTGTTCTGAAGCAACTGAACATAGTGAAGATTCATTCCGCAAAAACCAAAAAGACAATAAAGTATAGAAATGTGTCTCATGCGTTGAAGCCACTTCTATATAGTGTAGAGATTGCTGTACTAGTATTACCTTATATGGCTAGTACCCTACAAAGTGTTGTTACTAAAGACCTACCTTTCAGAAGTCACGACAAAGTTTCCTACGTACCTTCTGGACTGGAGGAGCTACAGCAATGTCCAGAATTAACTACGCTATAACGATTCTCGATTTGAACCTTCAAATTTCAAAACCGGAGATGATATGATGTCATTTAAGATAACGGAAACTTCTGGAGGGAGAAGTAAACATCAAATCATGAAGATCCAGTACTAGAGATTCATATTTCAATGAAAAAGACAATAAATTTCCTTACTTCGCCAATATAAATGATCTTATGACGGCTATAGACATTGATTAAATACCATAGTAGTGGCGATTGTTTATAGATTCAAAAAAACAAGTTTGAAGGTAGTACTTCTCTACAAGGGCAATATTAAGACTTCCGCTCCCATAGCATATGGAGTGGATTTAAGGGATGCGGAAATGCGTGCAATATTCTCAGCATGAGTGGCACATTTGTAGTGATTTAAAAATTCATCTACTTAGTTCGCGGACATCAATTAGGTCACACTCAGCATCAATGTATGTGTATGGGATTCAAAAGCCAAAGAGTATTACGCATTTAAAGTACTAAGAGTAAGAAGATTCACTTGTTGCTCGACCAGCTGGACTTTTTCCCGGAAAACTTGGGAGCTATTAGTGACGAGCATAGCGAGCGATTTCACCAAGCCATCCAAATAATTGAACAACGCTTGAAGGGAAAGTGTATGAAGAGTATGTTGGCAGATTACTTCTGGAACATATTTCGGGACGACCCGGATACCGTCGCTCTGCTAACAGGAAAAGTGAAAGTTAATAATATTTAAGAACACCAAGCGAAAAAGTGATAATTGGTCTAAGACCAACAATATTATACCATAGATGAAAATAACAGTTAAATAAAGTGAAAACTAAAAATTTTGTATAGCAGCAACAAAAAGAATTTGCCCGATTTAGTTTATTTTTGAAATTTTATTTGCCAGTTTAATGAAAACACCGTTTACCAAATTTCAGCTCTCTACGTGGACGCGTTCTGAGGCAATGTCCAAATAAATAGAGAAATACAAAATTTTTGTATTGCAACCCTATGAAGGAGTTAACCGATTTGTACCATTTTCGAACACACATTTAATTTTTTTGTTAAATGGTGTTGTGCAAAATTTTAGCTCTCTATGTTATCCAATTTAGAGAAAAAACCAAGATCAGAATCGGGCTCAGCAACTCCAACTTATGAAATCTGCGCAGGTGAGATTCTTGAATTTTTTTTTCTTGTCGAACAGTGTAACAGTGTAACAAAATCACCATTCTTCTTTCCTTTCTTTCCCTTCCCTCCTTTTTCTAGCCCATTTACTCATATACTTCTTTTTTTAAGTAGACGAAAGCTTGAGACTGCAGAGATTATCGCAGAGGATTTAACTGCTCCCAAAGTCACGATGCTACGAAAATTTATTTTCATCTCAAAATGCCATCTAGATACAACTGAGGAAGGTAGATATCACCAACTATATAGCGTCGCGAGCTAGGTCTCTACTTTATGGATAGTTTGAAAGAATTATGTCTGCGAATAGCGTGATAGGCAATGTTTCCATCAAGTCCTTTCTTCCACTATTCAAATACTTCGCAAATTTGCACCAAAAAATCATACCGGCCGAAATTCGGGCACCAAAAACTTACTTTCTTATTTCTGTTATATTATTCCAACGTTCTGCGCGACGGTTTTAGTTCATATCAGAATCTATTAATAGTTGCGGTTTCTGATGGAATAGTTATTTTCCTAGAAGTTCTTGGTCTTCCGATGTGACGTCTTCCTGAACTATTTCAATCGAGTGATTTCTCGACAATGATGTTTTCTTTGAACTTGAATTCTCCAATCTTATTCTATTATGAGCGTTTTAACCATAATTTTTGGTTTGACACTCGATCTTACCAGCGTATGTTTAGGATTCGATGTAAGCAGTTGTTTAAAAAAGTCCGCAAACAGCGGATTATTCTTTGGAGTCATTCGTCATTTTTATTTATTTATTTAAGTAGAGCCAACAGGACGAAATTATTCCAGATGACTATTATAGCAGAAAAATAAAAAAAGAAAGGAAAAACGAAGAAATACAAAGCTCGTGTGAGATTACTAAAGTTTATTTCAGATAAGAGTCCAGGAGTATCTACGGCATCTGTTTTTATTTGGAACATCGAGACTAATTTAGTTAGTGAGCGTAGGTAGTTAAAGAAAATCTATGCTTATAAGCATGCAAGGATTATCCCATAGAAGTACTCTAAGTGCGTATAATAAGTCTGTCATTCCGTTTGTGACGCACAGAAATAATAGCAGAGCAAAATAGATTGGACACCTATACATAAAATTAAAATTTATTTTCATTTTTGCATGTCCGTCTGTCTGTCTGTCAGTCCGTCTATCCGTCCGCACGATAACTGGTGAACGCGTCTACTAAGTGTGTTGAAATTTTGTACATGGACATTAAAAATAAATAAATAAATTAAAGTTCGAAAATGGGACAAATCGGGCAATCCTTACATCGTATTGCCATACAAAACTTTGGGCTTTCATAATGTATTTGGACACTGCCAGAGAATGCATAGACCTAGAGAGCTTAAATTTTTTGCGCAGATTTTTCATAACAATAGTAAATGAAATTTTAAAAATGAACTAAATTGGGCACCTTCTTCTTGGTGTTGACGTACATAACTTTTGATGTTCACTTTATTTAACTTTTATGCTCAAATAGCATTATTGGTCTTATACCAATTGTATCTTTTTCTCGAGGTAATTTTGTTTAAATTATTTAAATCTTTGTGGTATGAATATACAATTTCAAACCTTATTCGTTATTGGAGTGGCGTACGTGCTCTTATTTTGTCGTATGTATATGAAGAAAAAATACGACAAACTCATACTGAATTAAATTAATTATAACTCTTAAAATACTTTAGTAGGAAGCTTAATTTAAGCAGTTTTAGTAATCTGCTAAATCGGGGTAACAATGGTACAAAAATTATAAACCTATCGGGCTGATATTTTTTAATTGATGGTAAAACATTAAAATGTGTTTTTTAGCATTATGAAAAGATGGCGTATACGCCAAACCAATATTCGTCCGACGACTAGTATCAACGAAAATCTAATGTATTAAATTTAAAATATAATTGTAATCTAGCTAAAGTCTGCCTAAATGATTCTCTTAAAGATACGAACCTAGTATTACTGGACATGGTATGGAAGATGACATTCTGGATGCAATGGAATGTTGCATTTTCGTCATAGGTTTACGGTGTGGCCGCCACAAATTCTACAACGCGAATTTGCTTGATTTTCTTTCACAGTTCAATCATTGTGTCGCTAATTGTGATGGCCCCAATATTTGAAGACTTGAGGTGGGTCTTATTTGTTGTTTTCCGTAAACTGTTAGCAACTGTAACGAGTCTTGTTTCTAGAAATTAACCAATGGCATGTTTTCCTTTAGTTTTCTGTAAAAGAGCCACGAATTTGCTACACTCGCACCACGAGCCCCAATATTTAATTTGGATCATTAAACAGTTATATATCTTTCAATTCTATTGGGAAGAATCTCCAAGAACTTTTTTGCACAGACTTTCTTTAAAATATTATGATATCATGTAATTAACACTCTTTATCCCTTACTTAATCCAAATCATTTTATTTTCTCTCAATTCATCTTGGGATTTCCACAGTGATAAACGTAAGAGAAAGATTTGTTTGTCCAGGGATTATTCAGTGATAAACATCCAAGAAAGGAGTTTCCACAGTAATTTTTATCAATTAATTACTGAGCAGGGTTTCCTGTAGATAGAATTTTTCTTATCCCTCTCTGAATTTATATTATTTGTTACCTGCCACAGAGATCATCATCGTTTTTACTTGAATTATTGCAGTTCTTATTGCATTGCAACTTGTATTTTTAAGAACTAAAACCGACTTGAAGATATTATGCTTCCGGAGCTACAGAAAAACCAGATTTCGTAATTCCTCTTCGTGTTGCTGGAGAATTAGGACATCAAAAGGAGTTCCCTTTTATATAGCTGTGGGTATAAGGGAATTTTTGTTTTATGGAGGTGGGAAAAGGTTGAGATTTACGTAATTTTATACCTTAGATGAAATTTATATAGTATATTAAGTTTTACATTCCATTTATAATGCTTTTTTTTACTAAGGGCAGGGAGGGGAAATATACCAAACAAGGAGTCCAATTTGGCCCATTGTGTTAACCTGATAAAAATAAAGCACGAAATTTCGTCAAAACCTTCTAGTCCTCCTAATGAAGCACATCAAGTTTAGTTGAGGTATTTTTTCAGCTAGTCCACAGATGCGAGAGCAGACCCGAGCGTATTCAGCCTGCTACGGGACAAGGCCGAATAAGAACACACAAGATGTTCGTTTATCCCAGACTCCCTTTCCAGGCAAGACAGACATTCAGGACAATCAACAAATTCCAGATGAGAATAATGTGAGCGAGCTGTGGCCGGTGATGAGGCCAACCACAACTCTGCATACTTCCAGTCCATGAACGAGAACTACACCTGGACCGGATCTGGCTAGCAGATCAGTGTGCTTATTCCATTGACATCAGCTGTCTGTAAAATAATTGCTATTATTCAAAAAATACAATTCATTTCAGTATTTTTTTTTTTATGAAATCAGTCAATCATTTAATTAATTATTAATTAATTAATACAAAAAAAAAAGTTATAACTTGGATTATTTATTTATTGTTAGAGTACTATTAAGAAATTTTAGCCATATACTTTTATATATTAACTAAACCCGATTGACGATTAAAAGAATTGCGTAAGTAGGGTTAGAATTACAGTTATATTGGATAAACTAATTCGATGGATGAGCAACCGAATGCTAATTTTTCAATCGCTACACTAATTCACCTTAATCTTTAAATGGTGTCTTTTCATTAGTTCAAAATAGACGTTATATATTGGTAGAAAATTCTAATTGAAGAAGTTTGTATAGACGTGGTATGGCCGTAAATAACTCGTAGTTCTATCTTTTTAGAGGTGACGTTTCACGTGTCACTTTTAAATTTTTATCTTCTTATTATTTGGAATTTATTTTTAATATTTTTTTTTTCACTACACGTTTTGCTTTCCTACGATCGAAGAATAAGGAAAGCTTTTGACAATTGTTTGTTATAGGAATGAAAGGAATAGCAAAATCCAATTATTTTGGTTATTTTTGAGTAGCTTCATTCAACTCAAAATTTCAAGGGTAATAATAATTGTTACTAATAATTGCGTTTACATACAAGTCTAATTAATATCTAAATTTTATTTTCCAGTTAATCGTAAATAAAATTAAGCTTTATACATTAATTCAGTATTATTGTCGACATATTTCTGTTATAATCAATTCATGCTATTATTAATTAATTTTGATTTTACACGGAATTCCGTAAAAATATGTTTTGTTTTTTCTCTGTTATAATTCAGCTAGAACATTAATAAATTTAATGTGTATCTACATTAAACTAAATACACTCTATCACGGATTCCCACCAACACTGAATTAATATGATAAGAATTGTAGCTGCTCCAGATAAAAATTCCATAAAGAAATTATTATTAATATTAAATAACCCCAAAATAGAAAACAAAGGTCCATTTAGAGCAGCTCTGATATACACGATTTCAATCTATATAAATATAAATCATTAGTTTAGAAATAACTAGAAGCAGATATTCTTACATTTTGTTCAATCCTTTTATTACGAAACAGACATTTTTGAATTCCTCGAAATTTAATTTGAAATTTTAATTTCTTCACGAATGAATCTGCAATCCAAACAAATGTAAAAATTTTCAGAAGTTCCAAAATTGTTATCACAATCAACCAAATCCGCTTTACAAACATTAAAATATGAAACAAATGTAGAACAACATTTGATTAACTTAAAAAAAAACTTTGTGTCTGAAAAATTCATTGTAGAGCATCAACAATTACACAATTTTTCAAAGAAAGTCTTATAATCTCATCAATTTTGTAGAAATAGAATTCGTCAAATCTTTTATTTGAGAAACGTGCCGGGCAACTAGTACATTAATTAATTTTATTCCAACAATCATTCAAATCAACACTGAAGTGGTCAAACTATATTAAAACTACAACGAAGTTTGTCGAAAAGAACAAATGTTAATAAGAGAATGTAAACTTGTAATAAAAATCCAGCGAAATAACCAATTGAGGAATCATTAACGACGTAAACCTGAATAGAGTGTATATGAAAAACAAATTTTGAGATACTTATGAAAAATTTTCATAAAACAATCACAAATTTTTTGTAATCGATGAAATAAATTTTTTGTTTTGTATAACTACGATAGTCCTTGATATTTCGAAGGATTCGATTTAGTAAAAATTCAATTGATTGTCTGTCGATAAGTTGTGTTGCTACGATTGTTAGTACGTTTAGAAATTCAAAACTGTATAAAATTCTCAGAAAGAGTCTGCACCATTGGAATTATATATGAGAAAGATTAAAATGAACCCAAAAACAAAAGTACTGCCGACAATAGAGTACAAAGAACAGACAATAATTGATTCGCCATTTTTATTTAATTTAAAAATCGTCACTCCAAGATATTTTAATTAACAATAGAAAAACGAGGCCATTAACGAAAATATATAACTATCCCCGTTCGACATAATTTTTAGAATTAACATGTTCGAATTACTTTTACAATTATACCAGCAGAAGAAATTAATTGTGTTGATGTGCTGTTGATTTAATTATTCAAATTGATTCACATCACATTTATTTGGGAGTCTATTACGAAAATTAATTTTTTTTATTGTAATCCTCGTCAATAACCTTTCCTTTTAAAAATTTTAATTTGCGTTAAAAATTCATTTGCGAAAGAAAAGGTTACGTATAACTTCAGACCAATTTATTACTAAATATGCTTGCAATATATCCATTTTGAGCCGCATTTGGTCTTTCGTCTTAACTATCAAACTTTGCAACTTAATTTTTACACAAGATTATTTTACTGCTAACTAAACAGTAACTAAACACAATTGACAATATTATAAAACTAAACACAAATAAACTACTAACTAGATAAAACAAAATTAATGAAATAAAAAAAAAACTAGGCTAATTTTATAGCAAGAACCAACCGTAGACAGTTCTGAAAATAACAAAAACAAATCCATATGTTCATTTGTTAATTGACGGACGTTCACTGTTATCTCAAAGAATGAGGTGAAATTCAGTCAGGAGAGGAGGTATTAAAATCTATTTCTTCAAAGACTCTGCAAGTGCTATTGTGACAGTAACTGATGATCAACAACTTTTTGGTACATCAAAAGAATGAGTTTGAGTTAGAAAATATGTGGTCCCACCGATAAAGAGCTAAATGTCATACGGCACGAGACACAGTCGTAATCTTAAACAAGTTGTTTCCAGATAAATTAATTTTGAAAAGCAGTGACACTGATTGGCCCCAAAGTCTGATCTGCAGTTCCTGACTTTGGATCTTCTAAAGGAAGTTGTCTATGCCAACAGGCCAATGAATATTAGACAGCTAACGTCACATATTCAAGATTCTGTAATTGGAATATCGCCTGGGGACTTGTGCCCAATGAAAACTGCACTGAAAACAGCTCGAAATTCCAATACAGCAAAAGGTGAACATTTTACAAATGTTAGGTATATTCCACATGTATGTTTAAGGACAAAATAAAGTATTTGTAGAATAATACCCAAAATTTTGTCTTTTATTTTACAAAATAATTTAACTTTTATATTAAAAAGTTCTTATTTGGTCACAACAATGCCTCTCAGGCACACTTGTGCGAACAAAATCCATAGTTTGAAGACTGAGCGCAAAATGGATAAAGCCCCTAAGACTGAATGCCAAAAAAGAAGGGACTCGAATTCGAGCTTTTAAACTTAACTATGTAGTGGTAACGCGAGTTTTCCCATCAAAGTAATGTCACACGTAGAAGGAGTACATACTTCAGTTTCCATCAGAGCTCGATAAGTAATGTTATATTGACATTTGACATGACAGACAAATTATTGGAAATTATTTATTCTACATATAAATTCACAAATAATTACAGTGAATAACAATGCCGCTTTTGCTCTATCGCACTATTGGAATTTTCATAAGGAGCCCAACATTTGCATCGTTTAACCTATTATCATTCATAACAAATAGAAGGCAAAATAATATTAATTACCTACTTACGGTTTCATATTCAATGATAATTTTCGCTAATGAACTCACAACTTTTATTATGTTTTTTACAATAAGTCCATGTTATGTAAGTATATATTTTCAATTTGCACATTTGAAGTAGGCACAATAAAACGAAAAGTCATATAAACCCGGACAGAAAACTTTGTTAGTCAATAATTTGTATAGAATAGAACCAAATCAACATAGTTTTAATTTGTTTCAAAAATAATTTTTTTAAATTTAATAGTAGTGTCTTAAATGTTCATTAATTTTATAAAAAATGGCACTAGCATCATGCACTACTTCACCACTTATTCTACCTTCTCAAATAAACTGCAAAGTCAAAGTGGAAGTCCGTCGCACGTATTAACAAAACAAAAACAAATTTCGACGATTTTTGAACTGACATTCCGCGATACTTGAAAAGAAAATTTGCGTAGACGCCTTTATTTTGAATAAGTTTCAATCAGGACTTTATTAAATCTTAACACTTTAATTATTCCAATTACTAGTTTAAACTTTCAGTTACGCGATGACGATTATTTTCTATTTTCACAGCTTGCTTAGTAACACAACACCATTTCACTGTTGTTGAAACAGTATTTTTGAATCTAAATTTTCGTGAGTACGACGTGAACCGTTCGACAGGTCTAATATTACTACTTTAAATTTATTAATATATATTAATGTTTATCAAGCTACTTTGCTTGAAGAAGTCAAGTAGTCACTGTTGAGTAAATGTATGTGACACAATTACTATTCCTTTTCTTTTTATTGTTTTCACTCCTGTCAGGAATTTTAATATTTTATAATTTATTATTATTTTTTAACTAATCATTCAAGTAGTCACTGACTAACTGAATGAATGACTGTGGCGCAATACGATTTTGCACTAATGACCCCACTCTTTCATTACTATTTCGAGACTGACCAACAACTTGATTTCAATTTCCTTTTATAATCTTAAATGTTACATTTTGCTCAAATTTTATTTGAGATTTTTAATCTGCAAAATTCTTGTGTACTATGTAATCGCTACAGCAAACTATTTACCTTAGTTATGCAACTGTTGTTAGAATGCATGTTGCATGTTCTCTAATTGTCTTGCAATATTTTTTATACACACAAATATCGCTATAAAAAAATATTTTTTTTTTATTATTCCATTAATGTACAGTTTATAAAATCCATAATATAAACTGCAAATAATGGTTAATTGTGAAGACTCAGATCACGATAATAAATTTATTCGTAGCATTAGAAAAAATTTCATTTTCCTTCAGTTTTTTTTTCATTTTCAATATACTGCACTCCAGATATTAATACGGAAATCGTTAACAAACATTATTTTACTACCACGTGGAATTTCATCTTTCTTTTGGAGTGGTAAAATAGTGACTGTATTCGAAACGGTTTGGAATCATCTTCCCAATCATCTGTTCTTCGACGTATAGATAAAACCTATCGTATGTTAACTAGCAATTTCTTTTTTGGTAGGACATATACCGAACCTATTGAAATATAATCAGTTGATCATCTGCTATGATCAAAAGACAATCTTATTTCATTTACATGTGGTTT